>SJYG01000825.1:0-32168 GCA_006410535.1 Litocranius walleri | reverse complement strand
GATTTCTTTGGAAGGAATGATGCTGAAGCTGAAACTCCAGTACTTTGGCCACCTCATGTGAAGAGCTGACTCTTTGGAAAAGACTCTGATGCTGGGAGGGATTGGGGGCAGGAGAAGAAGGGGACGACAGAGGATGAGATGGCTGGATGGCGTCACTGACTCGATGGATGTGAGTCTGAGTGAACTCCGGGAGTTGGTGATGGACCGGGAGGCCTGGCGTGCTGCGATTCATGGGGTCGCGAAGACTCGGACACGACTGAGCGACTGAACTGAACTGAACTATTTCCAATAAATCTTTCTTTTCTCCTACCTCCTGCCTTTTTTAACGTTGAAACTATCTCACACAAGAGAACAGTAGTTGTCATGGACTCTGCCCTCCTGTTCTTACTGACTGGCTTCAGGAGAGAAATATTTTCACCAGTCAGCCTGGCTAGGAATTCTAATGCTTGCTTGGACCTTGTCTGTGGGGATTCCTATTTCACACATCTTGTTCCTTCTTGGGATGGGGGTTTGGAGATGGCATGCCTTCTCCAGATCCCACAGAGTCAGCTGGGTGCAGAGAGTGTCTTTGTTTTCCCTGTGGTGGTCCCTGGAAGCCCAAGTTTGTACCCCTTCTCCCAGCACCTCAGGGTTGTGCCAGCTCTCTGCACATGCTGGAGAGGCACATGCAAAGTCTGTCACTCACTGACCTTGGGGGCTTGTTTGGGGAGTCAGTCATGGGAAGAGGTGAGGTGCTTGGAGCACTGGGGACCTGCAAGGAACTGGTGGGGCAGTTGAGGGCCTCTGCTCTGCCAGGCACAGAGGGCTTAGAGGCTTGGAAATTTGGGTTTTAGTCTAAAGATAATGGGAAGCTGCTGGGAGATTATGGGGAATGACGGGGAATGACTGACTCACATGTGAGATATGTGTGGCAAATGGATAGTGAGGAGGTGGCATGGGCAAGGGTGGCACTGGGTTTCCCTGGTGGCTCAGATGGTAAGGAATCTGCCTGCAATGCACGAGGTGCAAGTTTGATCCCTGTGTGGGGAAGATCCTCTGGAGAATGTAATGGCTACCTGTTCCAGTATTCTTGCTGGAGAAATCCATGGATAAAGGAGCCTGGCTGGCTACAGTCCATGGACTCCAAAGAGTTGGACACAACTCAGCAACTAACACACACACACACACACACACACACACACCACACACACACACACAGACGCACACAAGGGTGGCAGTATCTGGCAGTGCTACCCAAGATGCTGAGAAGTATCAGGAGCCCTGTGATTGTCCAGGGAAGAGGCAGAGATAATGTCAGCCTAGACCAGAGTGAAGCCAGTGGACATAAAAAAAAAGAGTAAGGCCACTAAAAACATTTCTTGGGAATAACATGACCAGGTCTCACTGAGGAATTTGAAAAAGGAAGAATCAAGGGGAAAATGTAGGTTTGTATTTTCAGCAACTTAAATCCACTTAGGTGGCTGATGCCATTGACTGAGATGGACAAAACTGGGCAGGTACGAGTTTGAGAACAATCAGACGTTTTGTTTACTCTCTCACCAATGAAGGCTTGGATTGAACTGGAAATGCTTTTGGGCTCTGATATGAAACAGAGCTTCATTCACCGTGCTCACATTCGGTCCTGGACATAAGGTTGGTTTTCCTCCCCTGCCAGAGGATGCCAGAGTCCTGGAAATCTATTCAGCCACAACCACACAAAATGTGAGATAGCGACATTCACTTTATGGAACTCTGTTCCTAGTCACTGAAACAGTGTCTGGATTCACACATCGTGTAGCTATTTCCATGGAGGCAATTTTTCCTTTAGTTTTCTCTCCTTATTAAATCTTATTGTTCTCCTGAGAACTATTTTGGTCAAGCTCTTTGACCTCAACTTGAGAAGACCAGCTGTACAAGCAGGTGAACCAAAAGGTACTTAGGAGGCCGGAGCCAAGCGAGTGTAGTTGGGGAGGATCCGGTTACAACACACAGGGAGGGGAGGGACTTAATAGGATGCCAGTTGGCTGGCCCTGCTCTAAATCTTTATCACCAAACCTGCAGGTAAAAGGCAAATCTGTTTTCCTAAAAATGCACAGTCCAGAGTTATTAATGCTCCAGATTGTATTGCTGCCTTTGTGCAGCTGGCATCTTAATTGGCTGTGCTATTTCTGTAGCAGCTGCTGGAAATTCTGCTCTTTCTCCAGCCTCTCGGCCACTTTCACGTCCGCAGCACACCAGATGCGTTTTGGGTTTCTAGTTGGCACGAGATGCTGATGGCTGCATTGTTCATTCCCGATGAAGCCTACCTCCAGGGGCCACTCAGGAGACCAGGGGGAAATGAACTGCCCCAGGGAAAGGCTTTTGAGAAAAACTGGAGAAAGCTGCAATGAAAGCCTGGGAGGGTCTCTGCAGAAGGTTTGGTTAAGGCTGGCGGTTGCCAAATAGGAGGGCTTCCCAGGTGGCTCAGGGGTAAAGAATCTGCCTGCCAATGTAGGAGATGCGGGTTCAATCCCTGGGCTGGGAAGGAAGATCCCCTGCAGAAGGAAATGGCAACCCACTCCAGTATTCTTGCTGGGGAAAACCCATGGACAGAGGAGCCAGGTGGGCTACAGTCCATGGGGTCCCAAAGAATCCTACAGGAATGAGCAGGCATGCACACCTTGCCAAATAGGACATGGGTCTCACAGGAGCTCATTATTCTGAGTCAGCACGCAGGCTCTGTGTCAGGAGAGCTGGGGGCTCATGTGTGATCAGGTGAGGCCGCTCTGCAATTGCCTGGGCAGTGAGGCCCACACAGACCAGGTGATGGCGATGCTCGGTGATTGCGCCTCTTGAGGCCTGGAATCCTCACTGGCTCAGCAAGGAGGGAGAAGCTGGACCGGGCCGGGTGCAGCTTTGGGGTGCTTGCTGACATTTCCTCCTGTTCTGCCTTTGTGAGGTCCCTCGAAGCCTGCGTTAGGAGATGGGAACTGTGTTCTGAACCTGCTCCTTCACTTACCATGCTTACTGTACTCGTTACATGAACTTGGGAAGCTTGGTTCTCCAACAGGCCCAGTTCCCTTTCATCTGATGATGTCAGGGGAGACTTTTTCAAAAGTTCAGGTCCTTCTGCTCAGTTCCCTTGACTTCTTGGAATTTTTCTGGACCGACTTGGAGAGTACGTGCCCTGCACGCGTTTACACGCTGATGAAAATTCAGAGCGAGTGAGAGGGCTACGCCGCGTCTCCGTTTCTGGCTTCAAAGGTAAGAACTGTGCTGACCAGTCTGTCTGCAAAATGGCCCAGTCAGGGGGGTACAGCTGAGGACCCCATGCCCTGAGATTCCTGGTTCATTGGGGTGATCATGACTTGACATCAGTTTTCAGCAACCCTTAAATCTTCCCATTAGTGCCCGTCAAGAACTTTGTTTTCAAAGATTAGCCCCCTTTGCTCTGAACTCCCTTAAAGGTCAATCAAGTGCATCCTAATGCCTGACACTGAACAGTGTCCTGGAAGTTTGGATTACTTTCTTTTTCTTAGTAGTTGTTTATTTTTATCAAAATGTACTTACGTTTCTTATTCTCTGTGAAATAGGTTTTCCCTGTTAAATTTTAAGGGAGTCTTTCTCCATTTGTGAAGGAAGCAACTAAATCTTTATAATTTAATCACAAACCAGAGTTTACCATTTAAAATTATGCAGACTGATTTGGGTATTTTTAAAAAAATTTATCAACTGCAAAGAGCCAGTCATTTTATGTCAGAGAATAAATTAGCGACTAGGATCTAAGACTCTTGAAATGCAGGAGAAAGTGGACTAGCCCATGAGTGTGTCATGAGGAGTCAGTTTCCTGGAAATGCCCTTAGGATGCTACATGGTTCTTAGGCAACAGCTAACAGATGTTAAGTGCCCAGTGGACTAACACTGTTTACTCTGCTTTATTTGGAAAGTGAATTAAAACCTTTTGGATAGGGTTGAGCACATGAAAGGTAAGTTTGTTGAAATACTGGATTAAAGTAATAATAAAAATTATTATTGGCAACTAAAAATGGCAACTCCTGAACTACACAAAACAAGAGGGGAGATGGCTAGGCTCACAGCCTCCTAGCCTCCTCGCTAACGGCTGTGCCGCTGCAGGGATTTACCTGCCCTCTCTGTGCCTTGCTGGTCCGATCTCATTTCAAAATGGGGCGTCTAATTACAGCACTTTTCTCAGGGTGGGGCGTTGTTGTGAAGATTAACTAAACTCTTAGGAAAAGTACTAAAAATGGTCCCTGGTGCATATTAAAACAATCAGCAGGCTACCACCGAGTTCTGGCAGGAATGGACCGTCAGTATTGTCCAGATCAGCAAATCCGTGGGTACCGAACTGGAATGTGAGGCCTGTGAATTCATTCACTGCGTCGTGAGGAACCGTCTTTAAGAATCCAGCACAGCGTTCCAGTTACTCAGGTGTCACACCTCCATCCATGACCGCGCGCGCCGGGACGCGGCTCCGAGGTCACCGGAGGCGCCGCCGCGACCGCCCCCCCTCCTCGCGGGCGTCTGTCCAGCGGGATGCGCGGGCTTCCCGTGAGAAGGCTGGTCTTGGATGTCAGAGAAGTACGTTCATGTGTTGAGGGAAAACTGATAATACGGGGATGTGTTTTATAAAGTTTAGAAAGATCGATAACCTAAAAGGAATGAAAAAAAAATCGACCCTTGAAGGAACAAGCGTTTGGTACATGAGGAAACCCTGCCTGTGGAAGACCGCCCTGCTCAGTTAGCCGTGCGTTAACGATTACTCCGGGAGAGTGATGAAAGCCATATTTATTACTAACAGAGCAAAATGAGACACAGTCTAACAAGTCTAGTGAGTTACTTAGGCTCTTTCATGCCTGCAGCTTCATGAGATGGCAGCAATCTGCGTTGAACATTTTCACAGTAAAACGCAAGCATCCGCCCAGTATAACTACTTGCTGCTATCCACGTTTCCTGCCCTTTTCCAAGGCTGGGAGCTACCATCTCTGCCAGGAAGTCTTTCTGATTGCAGTGTTAATTCTCTCTGCTCGAAGCCTAAAAGCATTCCCTTGTATTTCTCTTATATTCTCTCTCTCTCTCTCTTTTTTTTTTGAGGTAGTGGTTTTTGAAACTCCCATCCTGTCTACCAAATGAAAATGCCTTAATGGTCAGGGATTTTGTTCTTCCGAGGTATGAATGACACGATGCCCAGTTGCAGACTGTATCTGGCAGATAGAAGTCAATCCATAGTGGTGGTTCATTTGCTAAGTCATGTCTGAGCCTTTGCTATCCCAGGGACTGTACCTGCCAGGCTCCTGTGTCCATGGGATTCTCCAGGCAAGAATACTGGAGTGCGTTGCCATTTCCTTTTCCAAAGTTAATCCATAGGTGCGTGTAATACGAGTGGATATTCAGTATGAAATCAAGGATGAGAATTAAGATTAGCCATGTGAGAAGAAAGACCACTAGTGATTTGCATTAAAGGAATGAATCCCATGAGGAAAAATAGAAGGTAGATACAGTTTCTGATAATCAGGAGTTTGGCTGTGACCAGTATGGCCTTCCTTTTGAAATGCTGGGTAGGACACCTTCAGGTGGAGCATACAGGTGACATTCTTGGGCTCTGGGCCCTGGTTCACTCTGGGCCCCTCGCTATGGAGCAGTGGAGGTTGACCCAGAACGGCTTCAGTGGAGGGTGGAAAACTGACTGGAGGACAAAGGGTTCAAGGTCTTACGCTGTCAGGTCTCGTGAGTGACAACAAATACAGAAACGTTTAAAAAGGAAAAGTAGGAAAAAATATTTAGTTTAATTTGGCAGAAGGATAAACTGTAGACTAATACAATTGAACTTTTGAACTGTGGTGTTGGAGAAGACTCTGAGAGTCCTTTGGACTACAAGGAGATCCAACCAGTCCATCCTAAAGGAAATCAGTCCTTAATATTCATTGGAAGGACTGATGCTGAAGATGAAACCCCAATACTTTGGCCACCTGATGGGAAGAGCTAACTCATTTGGAAAAACCCTGATGCTGGGAAAGATTGAAGGTGGGAGAAGAAGGGGATGACAGAGGATGAGATGGCTGGATGGCATCACCGACTCAATGGACGTGAGTTTGAGTAAACTTTGGGGGCTGGTGATAGACAAGGAGGCCTGGTGTGCTGCAGTCCATGGGGTCGCAAAGAGTCAGACACGACTGAGTGACTGATAAAATTGATCTCTTATAGTCTCTTATTTTCTCATGTTTTTTGAGGTAGTAGTTTGTGAAACTAATAAAATTAGGACATATCTTTTGAGAGAGGCTGGTGAAAGTGGGTGAAGTATCTTGATAGCTTCCAACCAAAGAGGGCTAGTTAGTGTAAAATACATGATGAAACAGAAAAGACTGACAGGCAAAAACAGGCTTTCAGTTTCATCTGCTTTTGCAAAGATGTTGGATTCTATTTTTTCTACTTTCTCTTTTCTTTCTTGGCTGTGAGTCCTGGACCACTTGGAGATTCTGTAGAGAGAGATGGAATTCTCCCTGAGAAAATGTACACTTTGGACTGCAATTCAGGGGATCATATCTGGGAACCTTACCATGAACCTTCAAGGTCCTCTGGACCCACAGCGACAGCGCCTGCCCTTCCATGGCTGCCAGGCTGCTCCTTGCCCAGGCTGGCTCTGGACCCTGGCCCAGGCGCCCCTCCAAGGGTCTGTGATGTCCCCTGGCCTCCAGCCAGCAGTCTTCACACGGCTCTGTGCATTTCCTTATCTAAGACGGCAGCAAGCCTGTGCTGAAGTGCTTAGGAAGAACTAAGTTCCTTTTGATTTTCTTTCCACACAATTTTTCACTGTCATCAGCAAGCACAGTGCCCTCTCTGAGGACTGGGGAACCTTGGCGGGGGATTACATAGGGACCAATCATGCCTTTGGCATTTTGTGTCTCTGACTTGCCATCTTGGATCCATTTGGATGGAGGAAGCAGAGCCCTCCTGCTTGCCAAGTTTTGGATTAGTTTCTTTACTAATGAGGTGGCGCTGACAGTCTACTTCGAGGAGCCAGCATGTGCCAGGCAAAGCAGCTGAACTGTCAGGCATTGCCTAGGGTTATGAGGAAGGGAACCCTGTCAGGGCACTCTGAGTTTAATGAGAGTGCGGGAGTGTTGGAGAAGCAGGAGTGAGTGAGGTGTGGGGACCCATATTAATTATGCACCAGCTGTATACCAGGCAGCTGTAGGTCACTCTGAGGGAGAAATAGTTCTCCCCATCCCATACAAATAGTTATCCCCATCTGTTACTCCCATACAGATGAGAATGTAGTTGGCAGAAGGCCAGTAGTCTTCCTCAGAGGCACTGTGTCCACGTTGAGGAGGATTGGGATTGAGACTGAGATGGGGTTTGGGTGTGGGAGCAGCTTGTCTGAGGATTGCCTTTTTGAGGTCAAAGAGACAACCAGAAGCAGCTTTAATAAATAATTTCAATTTTGGTAGAACTATAGTATTTAAACAAATCTGCTCTAGGCACAGGGTCAGATACATTGAAAGATGGACTGGGATATGTAGCTGCTGCTGCTGCTGCTAAGTTGCTTCAGTCGTGTCCAACTCTGTGCGACCCCATAGACTGCAACCCACCAGGCTCCCCGTCCCTGGGATTCTCCAGGCGAGAACAGTGGAGTGGGTTGCAGTTCCTTCTCCAATGCATGAACGTGAAGTTGTTCAGTTATGTCCAACTCTTAGTGATCCCTTGGAGTGTAGCCTACTAGGCTTCTCCATCCATGGGATTTTCCAGGGAAGAGTACTGGAGTGGGTTGTCATTGCCTTCAACAGGGATATGTACAATATTTGATGAAACTTACTCTAAATTTGTGTGCATTCTCATATTTTAACAGTAAAAAATAACATCTAACATTTGTATGAGAATGTTGATACTGGGTGTATAAAATGGATCAATTTTTCTGAAAAGCAGGTAGGCAATATCAATATATAGCCAAAAAAAACACCTAAGCAATTCTCTTTCTGGTTTTCTATTTTGGAAAAGTGTTCACCTGATACATTGTTCATTAGCACAGTGTTCATCAGAGCACCATTGGCAATAAAGAAATATTGAAGAGAAAATCAGGGAATGGTTAGATAATTAATGGGTTTCCCCAGTGATTCAGCAGTAAAGAATCCACCTGCAATGCAGCAGCCACAGGAGACATGGGATCGATCCCTGGGTTGGAAATATTCCCTGGAGGAGGGCATAGCAGCCCACTCCAATATTCTTGCCTGGAGAATTCCATGGACAGAGGAGCCTGGTGGGCTACAGTCCATGGGGTTGCAAAGAGTAGGACACAATTAGAGTGACTTGGCATGCATAACGCAGATAATTAATAACAATTAATAACTGAAAAGAAAGGCATATCCATACTCTGATATACTTTCCAGTAGTAAAAAGACTGATGTATGCCTGAGTGCTTGTAAACACACTAACACATACATATAATTCTATTTTCAGCATTTTAGCCCATCCCAACCCCCATGCAGTTCGAGTGTATACAAAGTAATAATTCTATTTTCAGAAAGATACAAAATATCATCCCAAATATTAAAATATTCTTAAGGAACAAAATAAGATTTTTCAAAAAATGGATTTAGTATACTTGCATTTATGTGAAAGCAAAAGATTTGCATATGTGCAGATATACATCTAAACACCTATCAGATGTTCTGGAAACATTTACATCAAAATGGTAATAGAATTTGCCTTTAGAGAGGGCAGTGGTATTGGTGTGAGGAGTGATGAATGCAAATTTTTATTTTTCATTTGTATTTTTCTGCGTGAATCCTTGGGACTGTATTAGTATGTTCTTTAGATAATAGTTTCTCTAAATTCAAGAATGACATTCCTTTATGCAGTAGTAAAATTAAAATTCCATACGCTAATTAATACAGCCAATAGAATTAGGGCTTTTGAACAGGCACCTTGGAAACCTCTGCTGAGTGATAATGTCTTGTGGGTGCACAATTTGTGTTAATTGCAGTCTACCAAATGTGTGTAAATCAGCAAGATTGAATGTGTGCATTCTGGGGTGCTCAGCATGGACTTTGTGAAATAGAAGTACGTTGAGAATTAACAAGGTAAACTAGTTAAAATCATTAAGTTCATACCTAAACTAAACTATAGAAACGAATACAACATTTCCTGGTGGGAGATGCAGGTGGTTGTCCTCTGACTATAGGAGAGCTTAGCTTTATAATGTCACAAAGTAGCATTAAAATATAAAATCTTTAAATGATAGAAAATAAAGACTCTGAAGTCCAGTGAAATAATTGGTGGAGGTGGTCTCCTGTTAGATCCCCATGGGCCTATGCTTCTAGTACTTTCTTAGTGGTTGACCTGAACTGGTTGACTTTCAGTCACCATTTGAGATCAGTAGCTCCTAATCTTAGGAAATAAATCAATCTTGAACTCTTGCTCACAGATACCCTGATTTCCCATTAGGAGAAGGGACGAGTCAGTGCCTGGAACTCCCTTTTTTGCAATAACTTTTCAGGTCATGAATATAACATGAAGAGAGGAGAGGGAAAGTTTAACCTAGGTTAGGCTGAAAAAGCAAACCCCTGTGCTCAGCACTATGGCACACTGCTTGGTGTAAGAGGCGACAAATAGATTCAGTGTACATTTTGAGGTTCAAGTTTTAATAAGTGCTCTGCCTCCTTTAACCTCCATATTTCAGCATCCGCATATATCACCTCTTACCACCTGAGCACTAATCTGGCCACTCTTGCCCTAAGCATTTTCTGTGTTATTGTATATCAATGATAACTTCAGGCAGATTACCTAATAATAGTCCTCAGAATACTAGGTAATGTCTTATTGACCTTAATCTTATTTGGTGTGCGATCCCAGAATACATTGGTGAATGGTCTGTTACTGGAAGGTTTTATTTTATTTTTAAAGAAATGTTAGGGTGTCTAACTAGAAGGTACTGCACAACCTAAACAAAAACATTTTTCTTAAGGTTATTCTCAGGCCACTGCAGCTGGTGGAGTAAATTTGACCACAGGTGGTAATAGTGGTTCTCAAAGGCTAATCCCTGGCATCTGTGTTAAAAATGCAATTACATGGGCTCATTCCAGACCCCCTGATTCAGACAGTTTGTGGGAAAGAGGGGGTGAGGGCGGTGGTCTGTCACCTGACCAGCTTCTCCTGGCAATTCTCACATGTGTTCAAGTGTGAGGATCATAGCTGTGAATATTAGACCATGGGGCATGTTGAAAGAGTGATTGATTGCTCTCATCTGTAATCTATTAAGGGCTATTCAGACCAGCGCTAAAACATAACATGAGCCACGTGTAATTTCAAATTTTCCAGTACTCATATTAACGTAAAAACCAGACGAATTTAATTGTAGTAACATCTTAACTGGATATACTCAAAATACCATTTTAACACGTAACCAGTATAAACCTATTTATACTGGATGTTGTACATTTTCTTGGTACTGTATCTTGAAAATCCAGTGCATTTTGCATTTGCAACTTAGTTCAGCCCACCTGCAGTTGAAGTGCTCAGTGGCCAGACGTGGCTGATGGCTGCCACGTGGAGACACAGATTAAAGCGCAGTGGCAGTTACAGCCCCTGTCTGAGGGGAATCTAGGCATCAATTAGTACTTTATTGTGAACCAGCAGTATTGGGTTTAGAGAAGAATTATTTCTTAAATTGAATCCCAGGTCCCCAGCCATCTCTACTCTCAACCATCTGCTCTAACGGGCAGCAGATAGAGCCTCAAAGTATCATAGCAAAGGATCTTTGCTGACCAGTCCTCATATGTGCCCTGCTGAGACTGAATATCTGTGTGTCCCCTGCCGCAAGCAAAATACATAGGTTGAATCTTAACCTCCTGTGATGGTTCTGGTCAGGGGACTAGGTGATTAGTTCATGAGGATGGAGCCATCATGAATACAATCAGTGCCCTTACAAAGGAGACCCCAGAGAGCCCCTTCACCGCTTTCACCACTGAGGACACGTTGAGAAGACAGTCTAGGTCCAGGAGGTGGGCCCTCTGCAGACACACAATCTGGCATTGCCATGATTGGACTTTGCAGACTCCAGAGCTGTGGGAAATACATTTCTCCTGTTCACAGACTGCTGGGTCTACTGTATTTTGTTATAGCAGCTCGAACAGACTGAGATGTGCCCCTTCTGGTGTTGGGGAGCCAAAGTCACACCTGGCACTTTGGTAAATGGTGGTCAGTGGCATTTATTCCAGCCTAGTGGAAAGTCTAGAATATCTTTCCTCAGGCTTACAGAATGGGGAGAATAAATACCCCATTTTCCAGGAAAAGAAAAACAGGATTACTGGCAAGTACCAGGGATTGGGTGCTAGAAGCCAGCAACTGAGGCCAGCATTTTTGGCGATTTGCTTAATCTTACTTCTCTTGATTCCTGTAGTGGGTAATAATTATCTCACAGGGTTGTTGATACAAGTGAAAACCGTTGAACAGTCTGTGGTCCATCAGGCACCTGTCTTGCACTTCCACAAGTATAGCTTTTTGCTCAAATCTATTTCAGGTCCTACTGGTTACACTCCAACTTGTCGCATATAGTCTTTGAACCCTCAAATCTGGGCACCTTGGCAGGAGGCTTCAGGGGCCCCAAAGTCCTTGCAGGTGGTCCAAACAATTTCACCTTGAAGTGGGATGAGTGCAAAAATGTTTAGTTTAGTGAGACATCATTGAGTATAAAGATCCTTCCTGCTATTTATTGGAAGTGTTAGCCCTGGTTCCTGCCTGATACACAGTGAAGTCAAACAAACAGAAATGTCAACGTTCAGAGCAGAGAAAGGTTTGTGTACAGGGCCATGCATGGAGACAGGTGGCTCATGCCCTAAACACCCTGAGCCACTCCCCACCCCCAAGTACTTTTAAAAGCCAGGTGATAGCCCTGGAGCTGGGGGGAGTTGCAGGGTATATAATCAGCTTATGCACAGTTCTCTGAGGTAAGGGAAGTGGGTGGTGTCACAGGGAGTATCTTTATCAGCCTCAGGCTCCAGGAAGCCTGGGGCTGAGTGCTCATGGCCATCAGTGGTTAAATCTTCCATTTGTTGGGGGTTTTCACATCTGCAAAATGACTCAGGAAATGTACCTCAAATACTGTTATCTTGGTACTCCAGAGAGGAGCTAAAACGGCAGAGGTGGGGGAAATCCTGCCCCCTCCCACCACCTTGCCCTCAGCCCCATGGGGTCCTTCTCCTTTTCAAAAGGAAGATATGTCTATGGCTGCATCTCTGTGGTTGTCTAACTATTCTCCATTCATACACCTTGTCTTGCATTTCTTTGTGTGAATACGAAGAAATTTTAGCCTTTCAGCTATCCTATTGCCTGTCTGTATTTGTGATCAGTTTCATTTGCAGACTGGAAAGGAGACTTTCTCCATCCTTAAAAAAATCCTCGGTTTCATTAGTTGCTATAGTTAATTATACTAATTAGCAACATTCTTTGTGCTTAGTTTTATTTATTCTTGGTTTGTGTCAGGAATAGACCACCCACATGCGTGATATTTTCCTTTCTCCAAATTGTTTAATTGGTCTTCTTCATCCTGTCAGTAGGTTCTGCAGTGATCTCTTCACGCAAGGTTATTCCTGTTCCCTCTCTCAGCCCACCCACCACCATCTGCGGACTGAGAAGCACCTCAGTCCTCAAGCTTGTGGGTCTCAGCACGTGTCATTTTGCCTTCACAAAAAGTGGTGGCTTGGCTTCTTTCATTTCCTGGCTTTCTTGCATCACAGTTTTTAAAGGATTCTTAGACAGTCATACTCTTACATTCTCACATTAACATTTTGTCATAAGATCACCCCGAGCAGCCCCTGCTAAGAAGAGAATCTCACTTTTTCGCTCTCCACCTTCCTTCTGTCTCCCTGTCACCTGCGCCTCTCAATCTCTCTGTTTCAAAAGCAGAGAATTCTTAAATTTTAGAATAAAGAATTGGAAAATTTTATCAGCATTTATCTTGTCATTGGTTTATATTTATTAATTTTTACTTGAGGCATTCTTAGTCCACTTGGACTTCCAGCCTTTTCAATTCCTTAAACATTAAAAAAATTTTTTATTGAAGTATAGTTGACTTAAAATGTTTCAAGTATACAGCAAAATGATTCAGTTATCAGTTCAGTTCGGTCACTCAGTCGTGTCCGACTCTTCGCGACCCTATAAAATCTCAGCACGCCAGGCCTCCCTGTCCATCACTAACTCCGGAGTTCACTCAGACTTGCGTCCATCGAGTCCGTGATGCCATCCAGCCATCTCATCCTCGGTCGTCCCCTTCTCCTCCTGCCCCCAATCCCTCCCAGCATCAGAGTCTTTTCCAGTGAGTCAACTCTTCGCATGAGGTGGCCAAAGTACTGGAGTTTCAGCTTTAGCATCATTCCTTCCAAAGGACTCCCAGGGCCGATCTCCTTCAGAATGGACTGGTTGGATCTCCTTGCAGTCCAAGGGACTCTCAAGAGTCTTCTCCAACACCACACTTCAAAAGCATCAATTCTTCAGCGCACAGCCTTCTTCACAGTCGAAGTCTCACATCCATACATGACCACAGGAAAAACCATAGCCTTGACTAGACGGACCTTAGTCGGCAAAGTAATGTCTCTGCTTTTGAATATGCTATCTAGGTTGGTCATAACTAACTTTTCTTCCAAGGAGTAAGCGTCTTTTAATTTCATGGCTGCAATCACCATCTGCAGTGATTCTGGAGCCCCCCAAAATAAAGTCTGACACTGTTTCCCCATCTATTTCCCATGGAGTGATGGGGGACTTGATGCCATGATCTTCGTTTTCTGAATGTTGAGCTTTAAGCCAACTTTTTCACTCTCCTCTTTCACTTTCATCAAGAGGCTTTTTAGTTCCTCTTCACTTATATATACATATATATGTTCTTTTTCAAATCATTTTCCATTTTAAGTTATTTTAGTTGCTAACATTTATTTTTTAGTGATGGGGGACTTGATGCCATGATCTTCGTTTTCTGAATGTTGAGCTTTAAGCCAACTTTTTCACTCTCCTCTTTCACTTTCATCAAGAGGCTTTTTAGTTCCTCTTCACTTATATATACATATATATGTTCTTTTTCAAATCATTTTCCATTTTAAGTTATTTTAGTTGCTAACATTTATTTTTTAAATTAATTTATTTATTTTACTTTACAATATTGTATTGGTTTTGCCATACATTGACTTGAATCCACCATGAGTGTACATGTGTTCCCCATCCTGAATCCCCCTCTCCCCTCCCTCTATTATAAATTGTTACAAGAGTGACTATAGATCCCTATGTTATACAGTAGATCCTTATTGTTTATCTGTTTTATAGAAGTGTGTGTTTGTTAATCCCAAATCGCTATTTTTTTCCCCTCCTCTTCTTTTCCCCCTTTGGGAACCATAAGTTTTATTTTCTATGTCTGGTGGTCTATTTCTGTTTTGAAATAAGATCATATGTATCATTTTTTTAGATCCCGCATATAAGTGGTAGCATATGATATTTATCTTTCTTTGTCTGACTGACTTTGCTTAATATGATAATCTCTAGGTCCAAACAGGTTGCTGCAGATGGCACTATTACATTCTTTTTTATGCTGAGTAGCAATCCATTGTGTGTGTGTACACACACATCTTTATCCGGTCATCCATCAGTGGTTGCATCTATGTCTTGTAAACCATGCTGCTTTGACTGTTGTGGTGCATACATCTTTCAAATCAAGAGTTTTCATCTTTTCCAGATACATGCCTAAGAGTGGGCTTGCGGTATTTTATCTCCATTTTTAGCTTTAAAGGAAACCGCACTATTTTCCATAGTTGCTGCACTAATTTACATTTCCACCAACAGTGTAGAAGAGTTCCCTTTTCTCCATTTGTAGACTTTTGGTGATGGCTATTCTGACTAGTGTGAGGTGATACGTCATTGTAATTTTGATTTGCATTTTTCTAATAGTTGCATTTCTCTAATAACTAGTGTTGTTGGCCATTTGTATGTCTTCTTTGGAAAAATATCTGTAAGTTCTAATTGGCAGATTTTTGATGCCAGTATTACTGTCCTACTACCTCTTCATGTATTCCTGTTCATTGTAGTGATGATGCCCTTGGGCCAGCTCCAGGAGATGGTTAGGGACAGGGAGGCCTGGGATGCTGTAGTCCATGGGGTCTCAGAGTCAGACACGCCTGGGCAACTGAACACAACTCTTCAATAGTATACCTTTGTTCCTAGTGTGTAATTTTGTGTTTTTCTAGTTCTGTTTTTTATTTTATTTTTTATTTTTATTTATTTATTTATTTTAATTACAATACTGTATTTGTTTTGCCATACATTGACATGAATCAGCCACAGGTGAACACAATCTCCCAATGCCGAAGCCCCCTCCCACCTCCCACCCCACACCATCTACCTGAATCATCCTGTGCACCAGCCCCATGCATCCTGCCTCCTGCATTGAACATAGACTAACGCTTCGTTTCTTACAAGATAGTATACATGTTTCAATGCCATTCTCTCAAACCATCCCACCCTTTCCCTCTCCCCCAGAGTCCAGTTCTGTTTTTTAAAAAACTGTACTGCAGTGCCCAGGGTTTTATCTTGATTGACTACAGCCTAAATTTAATTTCTTTTCAGATTGATGGAGATGATATGAAACAAGGTAGGGATTCTTTATCTTGTAAGAAACAAATTTATATGCTATTATGTTTCAGAATAGGTCTCTTGGCTGTCCCTAATATTATTGATTTTAGCTTTCTTTGTCTGTCCCATACTAGATGATGAATTTATAAAGGAAAACAAAGGCACACACTTTCCCCTGCCTGTACCAAAGCATTTTCAAGACAATCTGCAGCTTTATATCCATAGAGTAATTTCAGATAGTACCATATTCATCGTTTAGATATCCAGTGTTAAAATGGCACTTTGCAAATATTTTCTAGCTGCCAAAATTGCAAATATATATGGTCTTAAGCACTATGTGTTCTTGCCTGGAGAATTCCACAGAGAGATGAACCTGGTGGGCTCCAATTTTTGGGGTGGCAAAGAGTCAGGCATGACTGAGCGACTAAGGAAAGCACAGTGCTGCTACTAGTAAAAATGGACTCCAGGTGTGACACATGTGGAAAGGAAACTTTGTGAATAACTGAAGCTCTACCAAGGGGATGAAACCCTCATGCCATGTGGAATACAGTCACCTTGTGAGGTGTGTGTGCATATGTATTCATGTATGTGCTTTGTATGTAACTTCTATTACAGCCTTATTAAAGCATTGGGAAAGCCTTCGACTGTGCTAATGGAAATCTTCTATATATCGTTTTAAATCCATATTTCTGGCTCATTTGCTATTCTTTTTTGCCTTGTGCCAGTCTGTTTTGGAAAGGTTTTGGCTTTTTATAAGGATTTTTCAAGACTTCTTCCAAACATTTCTCAGTCTTTGTGTTCAAAGGCTAAATTTTAATTATAATCTTTATCAGCACTTATTAAAGGAGGTGCTTTTCATTAACAAGCACCATGGCTTTTCTCACAATTATGCTGTTGGAAAGAGCTTCTCTTCTAGGTGCCTGGTGCTGCAGCTTGGCTGTGAGTTGGTATGTCTGCTCAGAGGTCTCTGTGTCCTTGGATGTCTACCTTTAAAATCATTGAAACAATTTAAAGTGCTGCAGCTTTGAGTTGGAGGATACTTTTAGATTGAATTAAAGCAGGAGTTGGCAGAATAATGGGCTCCACCATATGTCCACTGTAACCTGACCGAACATCTTTAGCTGCAGTAGCCTGGAGTTTTGCAAGATGATGATTGCGTATCCAGTCATGATTTCCTTGTCAATAGATGGTTGCTTGTGGATATGTAGCTGTGTGAAGGAAATGGCAACCCACTCCAGTATTCTTGCCTGAAGAGTCCTAGAGACAGAGGAGCCTGGTCAGCTGCCGTCTATGGGGTCTCACAGAGTCGGCCATGACTGAAGCGACTTACCAGCAGCAGCAGCAGCAGCAGCAGCTGTGGCTGAGAGTTGGACCATAAAGAAGGCAGAGCACCAATGCCTTTGAACTGTGGATTGGATAAGACTCTTGAGAGTCCTTGGACTGCAAGGAGATCCAACCAATCCATCCTAAAGGAAGTCAACCCTGAATATTCACTAGAAGGACTGATGCTGAAGCTGGAGCTCCAATATTTTGGCCACCTGATGCGAAGAGCTGACTCACTGGAAAAGACCCTGATGCTGGGAAAGATTGAAGGCAGGAGGAGAAGAGGATGACAGAGGATGAGATGGTGGATAGCATCACCGATTTAATGGACATGAACTTGGGCAAACTCCAGGAGATGGTGAGAGACGGGCCTGGCCTGCTGCAGTCCATGGGGTCGCAAAGACGCAGACACAAGTTGGCAACTGAACAACAGCAACAAAGCCGTGGCTACATTTCAGACTCTGATTTGTGTATGTATATGTGTGACTGTGTGTGTGGGTTAAGGAATTTTTAGAATTCATGATATGGGGGCCCAAGGCAGATGATGTAACAGGCTCAAAGAGAAAGTCAAAGTAGTCAAATTTATAAAAGGGAATGTTGATTCTTTATTAAAGTATAGTTGATTTATAACATGTAAGTTTCAGGTGTACAGCATAGCACTTCAGTTAATATATTTATGTGTGTATATGTATTTTTCTTCTTCAGATTCTCTCCCCTTAATTACACAATATGGAGTGTTTGTTCCCTGTGGTATCCTGATGCTGCTGCTTAGTAGCTTCAGTCGTGACCGACTTTATGTGACCCTATGAACTGCAGCCTGCCAGGCTCCTCTGTCCGTGGGATTTTCCAGGCAAGGGTACTGGAGTGTGTTGCCATGCCCTTATGCAGGGGATCTTTCTGACCCAGGGATTGAACCTGGGTCTCCTGCGGTGCAGGCAATAGGGAGGGCAGATGTGTATGCTTATGGCTGATTCATGTTATTGTATGACAGAAACCAACACAACTTTGTAAAACATCCTACAATTAAAAAAAAAAAAAGAATCCACTGCAAAAAAATCATCCTTTCAAAATGCAGCTTATGAAATTTATTGAAATATTTTATTATGAATTAGAACCATGAGATTTTACTCTTTTCAAATCTCATTTTGAAATACGAAAATAGGTTTTCTAATGAAGAAACCCATTGACCTTTGAATTAAAACAAGATGCCATGAATGGTCAATAATCTTCCATGATGGCATTCTCAGTGAGATGCTTTTCATGAAATAAAAATTGTATTAACCAAAGTTAATCTCCATCTGCAACTTACCTTCATTTTCTCTGAAGTACTTACGTATTCTGTATCTGTTCTGTTCAGTATCTGTATGGTTTTCCTGTATATGGGCTAGCTCCTCTTTCTTAATACTGATTTTATGAGTTTAATTGAACAATAGAAGCAGGGAGTTGGTGATATTTAAAACCTCTGTTAATGCATCAACAGCAGTTATTGGGTCTCACTGAGTACCAGTCACTGTTTTAGCTGCCTAGGATATAACTGTAGCCCATGCCTTCTGCGTGTTCTCAAGGACCTAACGGTATGGTAAGGCAAAGTGACATGGCCACAGTTACTTTCAGTGGGGGTGGACATTAATCAGGTGAATTAGCAGTGATGTGGGCCAGAGGGAGGAGGAGTAGAAAGCTTCAACAAGGGGACAGTTGAAAACGTGCATTTCATGGATGGTGGGGCTGTGAAGATGTGAAGGCATGACGTGGACACAACAGCATGTGTGAGGCAGCCTGTGCTCTCCACCGAGGCTGGAGCTGGGGGTGTGTGGGCAGGGCTGAAGCAGAGGAGGGCCTGCTCTTAGGAGAGGAAGGAGGGGGAGGCAGGTCTGACCTTGGAAGTTAGAGTGCCGAGCTGAGGAGTTTGGACTTTATGCTGTTGATGGAGGGGAAGGCGCTGGAGTGTTTTAAATAAGGGACTGTCACAACAAGCGTGTGTTTTAAACATTTGACTCTGCCTGTTGTGGTTACTGGCTTAGAAGGGACCGTGAATGGAGGCAGGTTCTCAGGCTGTCTCACGCTAGAGGCAGAGAGCATACCTGAAGCAGTGGGCGTGGGATGGAGATAAAGCAGTCTTGGGGCTGGGGGCTGTTGAGTGCCAAGGATGTCTTGGCCACTGGATTTAAGGACATGGTGGAGTCTAGGTTTTTGATGTCACCCTAGAGGGAATAACAGGTCGCCTGTGCTACACATCTCTGTGTGTGAGTTCAGTCACTTGGTTGTGTCTGACTCTTTGTGACTCCATAGACTGTAAGCCCACCAGGATCCTCTGTCCATGGAGTTTTCCAGGCAAGAATACCAGAGTGGGTTGCCATTTCCTCCTTCAGGGGATCTTCCCTATCCCGGGATCAAACTCACATCTCTCTTGTCTCTTGTATTGGCAGGTGGATTCTTTACCACTGTGCCACCTGGGAAGCCCCTACACAGCTCTAGGGGACCATTTAATACTGCTTGTTATGTGAATGGTACCAGGGAGTTAGAAGAGCCCTATACAGCTGTACATGGTGGCCCTGAATTTGAATGACACAATTCAGAAAAGGAAAACATGAGTAAAAGAGATTTGGCAGTAGGTAGTACGTTCAGGTTTTAGACTTGATAGCCTATATGTTAATCATATGCTGTCCTTAGTCTCTCAGTCGTGTCCGACTCTTTGCGACCCCATTGACTGTAGCCCACCAGGCTTTCCTGTCCATGGGATTTCCCAGGCAAGAATACTGGAGTGGGTTGCCATGCCCTCCTCCAGGGGATCTTCCCAACTCAGGGATGGAATCCAGGTCTCTCGCATTGCAGGTGGATTCTTTACTGTCTGAGCCACCAGGAAAGTCCAAGAATATTGGAGAGGGTAGCCCATTCCTTCTCCAGGGGATCTTCCTGATTCAGGAATCAAACTGGGATCTCTTGCATTGCAGGTGGATTTTTTACCGGCTAGCTACCCGGGAAGCCTGCTAATCATATAAACAACGTACACTTTTTTCAGTACATTGTTGTATTTGATGCTCTTGGAAACCTCGGTTGGGGTCTCCCTTGTGGAGCTATATAGCACTGCCCAGGTCACAGATGGTTATAGGGGTCTGAAGAGGAGAAGCAGATGGTGGAAACCGCCTAAACATACAGAACGATGGTCTGTATATCTGAATGGCGAGTCTGTGCAGCCTTGGCATCTGCCTGTGTCTGTGAGGGACTCCGTGAGTCAATCTCTCTTTGACTCTAAACTCAGAGTCCATCTTGGAATCATTCTTAGCTCAGTGCTATATGAAACCTATTTTTTTGTAACTAAGTGAAATATCAAAATGTTTCCAGTACGTTTTGCAGTAGACTGATGCATTGTCATCCATCTTCAAAAGCAGTGTATTTATAAGTTTCTTATAACTTCATATTGTCCAAAAAGTTCAACCTCACCAGCTAACTGTTTTCAGTAAAGTGGAATTTACTATCCAGTGTATGACTGTTTTTGCCAGTGTATTATGAGTAATAGTTATTATTTAGACAGTGTGCTCAAAATTCTTATGTGAACATTAATCAATTTTTAAAAGTAACATATTTATTCATTCTTTTTTTTTTTAAAAGAACTTCCAAGGGTAATACTTACATAGCTTCAGGAGTTTAGAAATATTTGAATTTCCACCTCGTAAGAGAAGAATATGATGACATCATGAAAGCATGCTCATAAACTGACTCTTTAGAATTCTACCACATATTACTCTCCATAAAGTAACTGTCTGGGTCATGGTAGAAGGAGAGAAAGATGACTCCAGAGCACTTTTCAAATTTTGTGCGACGTGTCTGTAAGATAACATACTAAATCCATCATAAGGGAAGAAAAGGAAGGGCAGTCTTTGCTTAGGATGTGTACATACCCTGATTCTCTGAACCAGGCCTGTGGTTGGCCTCTTGTGTCTTGAGGGCACAGGAGCATATACTTATGTAGCTAAGAGCATCATCAGATAGTTTTTAGCCTTAAGATAGATCACACGATGATTGTGATTCTGGAGAATTCATTTATATGAGAAAAATCCCATCATTCATCCAAGGTCAAAATTTATGTGATGATAAGCATAAGAACAGAACAATGTAAGCTGAATTAGGTCACAGAACTAAAGAACTTTCAGTGTTTAAAAAAAAATATGACCAAACATGCTGCCCTCTAGATAATGCTTCATATGATTCATGGTGCTTTCAATCGAGTCACACAGCAATGGGATGAGGTATTACTATACATACTTCTACAGACTTGAAAGTCATTCACTTAGTGAGCCAGGGACATCAATCAAGAGATTTGATGTACAAATTCAAAGTGATGTAAATCAATTTGCCTTTAATGGCTCTATCACTTACACTTCAAATACATACACACAGGAATGCACATATACACGTAGACACAGGTGGGTGTGCGGATGGTCCATGGATAGATGGGCGGGTGTGTGAATGGAGGGTCAGTGGATGGATTACTGGCTGTGACACAAACCACTGGCAGCTGCCTCGCTGCGCTGGGTCTTTCATTGTCAGCTGTTGCGCAGAATGAGGGAAAGGGAGGTTTAAGACTTGCTTTTTCACTTAGTAGTGTTTTTTTGAAGAAGAGATTTTCTTAAATTGATACTGTCAATTACTACCTTTGTTTATTGTTTATGTATTCTGTTGAAGAAAATTTTGGCATTCACCACATCAGTTTGCTTCTGTGTTTGGGTCTAGAATTCCCTTGGAATTATTTTTCCCACCGTGTGAGGTATAGGGGTCAAAGTTAGTTTTTTCCTTTTTGTCTGCATGTGTTTGCTCCAGAACCATTTATTGAAAAAAATCACTCTCCACTGCAATTCTCTTATTAGAGTTTTGTCAAACTATAGGAAGCTGTATAGGTAAAGGCCAGTTCGGGGGTTATTTATCATATTTGTTAGTTCTAGGTGTCTGTGTAGGGATCATGCATATCTTGTGAAATGTGATAACTTTTCAGATGCCGTTGTAATGAAGATATTTACAATTCTTTTCCCGTTTATTAAGTAGCAATACCACTGATATTTTTAAAAATAGCATTCAAAGATTGCTAATTTTTTTCACTAAGCCTTTGTTTCTAGATTCTTTTAAATTTTCTGTAAAGAAAGTATCACATGGGGAAAATGACTGATTTTTTTCCCCTATTTCCAGTCTTCAGATTTTCCATGTTACTGCCTTATTACATTGGCTATCCCCTCAGTAAAGTACTGAATAGTAATAGCAGTGGTGAGTGTCATGATACATTCTCAGTGAAAAAGCTTTCTATCTATAATTCATCGACTATGCTGCAGTCTGTAGGCATTTTTCTGCATATTTTTTTTTACCAGATTAAATCAATTACTTTTAATTCCTTATCTGCTAATTTTTGAAACCATAACTAGGGTTTGAATTTTATCAAATGCTTTTTCTGCAGTTATCAAGTTGATCACCATGATAAATTTGGGAAGTCCTTTTTATTCCTTCCAAATTAACCGAATAACTTTAATTAGAGTGGCATTATTTTTAGTTACTGGAGGAATTTACTGATGAAGACACCTGGAGTTCTGTTTTTGAAAATATTCTTAACTACAAATTAATTTTTAAAATAGCATTATAAGCAATCACATCTTCTATTTGTTTTGTGTCTAATTTTATAAATTACATTTTTCATGGAATTTAGTTTTTTCAAGTAATCTTCAAAACTCTATGCTTGAAGTCATTTATAATAGAACTGTTATATTTTAGTATTCCTTGAACTTTTAGTGATACTCTCTTTTCATTTCTGATATTATAATTTTTGGGTTTTTTCCACTTTTGTTTAATATTTTTGCTAGATGTTGGGATTCTCTGATAGCTCAGCTGGTAAAGGAATGTGCCTGCAATGTAGGAGACCCTGGTTCGATTACTGGGTTGGGAAGATCTGCTCTAGAAGGGATAGGCTACCCACTCCAGTATTCTTGGGCTTCCCTGGTGGCTCAGCTGGCAAAAACACTGCTTGCAATGTGGGAGACCTGGATTCGATCCCTGAGTTGGGAAAATCCTCTGGAGAAGGGAATGGCTACCCATTCCAGTATCCTGGCCTGGAGAATTCCATGGACTATATAGTCCATGGGGTCACAAGAAGGTGGACACAACTGGGTGACTTTCCACTTTCACTCCTACATGTTTACTGGTATATATATATATTTTTTTCTCCTAAAGAACCAACTTTAATCTGTCTTGAGAGCCTATTTCTCTTCGGAGATTCTCCAAATTTTCATTGTTTTTCTCCATCAAACATATTAATCATAGTTACTTTAAATCCTTTTAAGTTTCATATCTGAATGAAACATCAATCTATTTCTATTATTTTTATTGATGAGTTGGTTTCATGTTGTTTTATCTTAGTGTGCTTATTCATTTTTATTGAATGAGAAAGCTCTTATAAATAATATAGAGGATCCCTGCTTTATCCTCTTCTAGGGAGAAAGAATGAGTCAAAATTAGGAACTGGGCTGGATGGCAGGTGGGCTACACTCTGGACAGGGTGACGTGCCACTCCTCGCAGCTGCTGGGACGTAGACATGCCACCTAGGGGCCAAAAGCCTCTTCTGCTTGCAGGCTGTCTCTTGAACTCGATTTTGTCTCTGCTGCACTGTGAAAATTGGAAAACTCCACTTGCTTTGCAAAGCCTATCCCATTAGAAATAGAGTTTCCTGTCCAGGCAGTTTCAAGGCACAGGAGATGTCTTGGGGGAAAATACCCATGCTTTTGTCCATCTCTCAACATTCATATCTCAAACATTCATTTTCTGTCTTTCTGGCTATGGAAGATGGTCAAAAATTCTGCTGGTCTGTCAACTCTGCAGGGGCAGCAGCCCCAAATTCTTATCATTTTGCTTTGCATCTAAAACTGGCAAATACCAACGCATCCTGTGACTTCACAACATTGGTTAGGATCTGAAGTCCACTAATTCTCACTTTGTGGTATTTCTTTTGTGCTTTCAAATAGTTTGTGTGTGTGTGTGTGTGTGTGTGTGTGTGTCTGTCTGTCTGTGGGGAGAATAGTTCATTTTATTTTCTAGTGACTTAGGATTTCCCACAATTTGCACCACTCTCCCTAGAACAGAAATACATTGTCTTTCCATATATCTCTCAATTTTATTACTAGTGTTTTATTGAGGATGTTTTTTCTTTATCATGCCCTCATCCGATTTTAGTAATGAGCTCCTCTGGCCTCCTAACAAGTTAAAATTGGAATTAGTCCACCTTTTTTTAGTTTCTGTAAATGTTTGGCCTTATTTTTTCCTTGAAGTTTTGGAAGAATTCACCAGTGAAGCCCTGGAAGCAAAGGGTTTTCTTTTTAGAGAAAGCTGTAGTTCTGTATTTTTTAGTACATAGAAAATCTCATTCAAAATTCTTAAAATGCTTAGTTTGGTTATTTGTGTTTTCTAAAATTATAGTTGTCAATTTTACCTAAATGTTTTACTGACTGGCAAAGCATTGTTCATATTCTTATAAAAGATTATTATGTATGTTGTTTTTTTTCCTATTTCCTGATATTGGTACTGTTACCTTTTAATTTTTTATTAGTCTTACTAAGGGTTTATTTATTTTATTTAAGAAAAAATGCAATCAGTTGAGAATTGCTGCCTGCTGGGCTGTATTTGTTTCCTACTTCATTAAACTTTGTTCTTTACAATTGTCTTGTTTTGGTTGCAAACACAGGTTAGTGGAGGGAAGATCTTTTTGTTCCAAGTGTGCACAGAGACCTGTGAGGAGGTGGGAATCCAGGTAGCACGGTGAGGGTGGGAGAAGCCTCTTGTCCTGGTTTGTCTGTGTTTATAGTGGCTCAGATGGTAAAGAATCTGCCTGCAAAGTGGGAACTCTGGATTCAACCCTTGGGTCAGGAAGTTCCCCTGGAGGAGGGCTTGACAACCCACTCCTGTAGAGGACTTCCCCTGTGGCTCAGTCGTTAAAGAATCCACCTTCAGTGCAGGAGACTGGGTTTGATTCCTGGGTCAAAGGAAATGGCAACCCACTACAGTACTCTTGCCTGGAAAGTCCTGTGGATGGAGAAGCCTGGCAGGCTACAGTCCAAGGGGTTGCAAAAAGTGGGACATGACTGAGCAACTAACATTTCCACTTTTTTCACACTAAAAATAGGTCCTGGCGTTTGTCTGGTATCATTTATTTCCCGGGGTGGGGTGGTTTCAGGGGCTGTCTGGCAACCCGCTCCAGTGTTCAGCTTCCTCCTACTCTTTCTCCCACACCTCCGGTCTCACTGTTTAATCCAGGAACACAGGGGCAAGACCTGTGAGGGCTTATGCGGGAGAATTAAATTCCCATTAACTTCCTGTTTGGACTGTTGTAGACAAAACTGATGTGAAATTCTCTCTCAACTGCATTGTTCCTAAGGGTGTTTAAAATGAAGTGTAGGTACTTAGCAGCTCTGAGTATGAAGACAGAAAACTGAGCAACAGGGAGCCACACCTCCTCCCTTAGTTCTGTCTGGAGAAAGCAAATGAGCAAGTATGGTGTGGTCAAAATAGAGAGCTGGTATTATTCGGCTTACTTGATTGTGTAAATTTACATAACTAATGATAGAATTAAAGTTTAGAAACCATGCGGAAGAAGTTGTGGAAGGCATCTGCTGGTAAGAATCATAGTGCAAACCCAAGTCTGGGAGACTGTAATAAATACCTTTTTATAAATATATATATATATATATATATATATATATTTCTTTGTAAATTGTGTTTTAGGGTCACAAACAGCTCTGTAAAGAAAGTTGCTTATAAATAGAAGGCATCAACTTAAGTTTCTTCTTCAGACATTTGGATAATTTATAGTCAAGGAACTGGATACAATATTTTCAGTAAATCAACTTTGATATCCACTTGCCAATTCAATCCCAGAAGAATCAGAAAAGAGTTCTACCAATGCCTAATTAAATATTTGGCTTGTTTATTTTCACTGGCTTAGGAGTGAAAAATGAGTTAAGTGTGGATATTTTCTGTTAAATATGTGTGATATCCTCATTAAAATAAAGCATTATCACCGCAAGATGCTCCTTACCTTGTGTAGCTTTGCTTTGGAGAAGGCAGTGGCAACCCATTCCATCACTCTTGCCCGGAAAATCCCATGGATGGAGGAGCCTGGAAGGCTGCAGTCCATGGGGTCGCGAAGAGTCGGACTCGACTGAGCGACTTCGCTGTCACTTTTCACTTTCATGCATTGGAGTAGGAAATGGCAACGCACTCCAGTGTTCTTGCCTGGAGAATCCCAGGGACGGGGGAGCCTGGTGGGCTGCCGTCTGTGGGGTCGCACAGGGTCAGACACGACTGAAGCGACACAGCAGCAGCAGCAGCTTTGCTTTAGTGCTATGGAGAGTTGGGTAAAAAAATCTCTCTAAAGAAAACTTCTACTAAAATCTCAAAATCTATTTAGTAAATATTGAACTTCTGAAACAAATACACTGTTTAATATGCTCTATTTATTTTGATGTGGAATTTATGCAGTACATAGGTGAATTAAATGATTATGGAAACATGGCCGATGAATTTGAAAATATTCTGTATGGTGTGATAAATAGGGGCTCCAAAATAAAACTGCTCTCACATTGTCTTAGTGAAAGGGAATACATTTCATTATAATAAATTGTTCTGTGAGTGGAGAATATTGCCAAAAATTTTTGGGCTCTCTTTGGGGTGTGTACTCATATAGTTGTTTTTATGATCCTATAACAATATTTTTTCCTTCTGTTTTAGTTAAAGGATTGTCAGGTTCTCATTAAACTCAGATTCCAATTTCTAGGTTAACTCTGTTTCATCTTGGCAAATCAACAAGTACAGATCCTATCATAAATAAATGTGACGTGGGGTTCTTGGCATCTGTACCCTCAACTCAATTTAATACCACGTCTGGGTAGTTTTGATTGTAGGGGGCTGTAGTGTGTTGGGTGTGTGTGTGTGTGTGTGAAGGAGAAGGGTAGGAAACAGGGTTTTAGAAAATTAGTATGGATGTTGCATTCTAAATCAGTGATGGACAGTTCATGTGGTACAATGGAAATCAATTTAAACAAGAGCACATAGAGGCATAATTAATAATTTGGCGAAGTAGCAGAACTCAGTTGCCTCTGTTAAAAGTCCAAATTACTTTTTTTTCCCTATGAATTCTCATTTTGAAGGTTGAAATAGAGTACATAAACTTTAATATTATTGCATGCATAATATTAAACTTTAATATTATTAGATTATAAGAGTGCTATTCTCTTTCTATTCTCAAAATGCTGGTTCAGTATAATGAAGCAACCTCATCTTCTTTTGCCTTTCATGTAACATATTGAGAACACGTCACGCATGAAGCCTTTTCACCTCTTGAGCAAGGGATTAGTTATATTCAAGATGCTGTTTTGACTGGTATTGCCAAGGGACTGTAATTGGTTGATAAAAAGAAAATTATTGGGTGTTAGGAGAGTATATAAAGAATGGAGATGAGAGAAGAAATGCCAGGGGCATCTGCTGGAGTCCCTTGGGGCAAAGCAATAGCAACAGCGCAAAATACTGGACCACTTTCAGAGTTCCAAATTGAATAGCACCATGCTCCAGGGGGCTATAACCACCTAGACATCTGCTGGGTTATGACTGCAGCCAGCAGATGGTCCCTAAATTATGTCAAGGACAGCTTTACGAGGCAGCGAGTGAAAACCCAACCTGAGGTGAAGTCCTTCTGACCTGGCTTGAGAACAGGGGGGTGTGCCTCCAAGGATCAAAGGCCCACAGAGAGCCGGGCGCAGATCTGGCTCATGAGACGAAGGCTGATACAGCTGCTGGAACAGAGGTGTGTTTGAAGCAAATATATTCCCAGAACAAATTTCTTGAACAGTTTCTAAAAGCAAACAGACCAAAAACCAATGCATCTGTGGGAAATCTTGATGAGTGACAGCAACTGCATTTCTGGTGGGAGAGGATTTTGAGTGTTAACTCAGATTTTCAAGAAAGTATATGAAGGCTGAGGAAAGTAATTGTTGAATAATTAGAAGTAAAATGCTAGAGTATAGCTTCTGTGCTGTTTTCCCCTGTGAGTCCTTATGTATGGGCCAAAGGAATATAACACCTCATCAGATGTTAAAACACAAGGAAGAACAGGCAAGTCATTTGCGTATCAGTGAGTGTCTAGCTGTCCACTACACTTCTTTCTTCTCTGGTCAGTTACTGTACATATTATACTCCCTTCTCAGGGGTCGGCATCATATAGCTGATTTCCACAGTAGAATGGACTAGAAGTGATGGACCTGATTTTTCCAACTATTGGCCAAATGCACTGACTGAACCCTAGAGTAGGTTCTGAAACAGAAGGAGCCAGGGTCTTTTCATGACTAGATGGAAGGCTCCCTGACAACCATGGACACTCTTTTTGAATTTCTTGTGGGAAATGAGTAAACCTATTATGTTAAGCCTCTGAAATTTTGGAAAAGGTACAGATTGTGATGGCTAGCATGTTTCTGATGAATGATTCTTAAATCAGAATTGCATGAGTAAGCACAAAGTTTAAAGAAAAGAAATCTAATAAGGAATCAGATTTTTTTTTTCTATTATACAGTAAGTTGGCTTCTGGCATTGGAGAAGACATTTACAGAAATCAGTTTAATGAGTTACTATAGAAATGAAATGAAAAAGACATCTTTTTTGGGTGTTCTAGAAGGTCTTGTAGGTCTTCATAGAACCATTCAGCTTCTTTAGCATTACTGGTCAGGGCATAGACTTGGATTACTGTGATATTGAATGGTTTGCCTTGGAAATGAACAGAGATCATTCTGTCATTTTTGAGATTGCATCCAAGTACTGCATTTCAGAGTCTTTTATTGACTATGATGGCTACTCCAGTTCTTCTAAGGGATTATTGGCCACAGTAGTAGATATAATGGTCATCTGAGTTAAATTCACCCATTCCAGTCCATTTTATTTGCTAATTTCTAAAATGTTGATGTTCACTCTTGCCATCTTTTATTTGACCACTTCCAATTTGCCTTGATTCATGGACCTAACATTCCAGGTTCCTGTGCAATATTGCTCTTTACAGCATTGGACTTGACTTCTATCACCAGTCACATCCACAACTGGGTGTGTTTTTGCTTTGATTCCAGGCTCTTCATTCTTTCTGGAGTTACTTCTCCACTGATCTCCAGTAGCATATTGGGCACCTACTGACCTGGGGAGTTCAACTTTCAGTGTCATGTCTTTTTGCCTTTTTGGTGTTGGAGAAGACTCTTGAGAGTCCTTTGGGCTGCAAAGAGATCCAACCAGTCCATCCTAAAGGAAATCAGTCCTGGGTGTTCATTGGAAGGACGGATGCTGAAGCTGAAACTCCAACGCTTTGGCCACCTGATGCGAAGAACTGACTCATTTGAAAAGACCCTGATGCTGGGAAAGATTGAAGGCAGGAGGAGAAGGGGAAAATGGAGGATGAGATGGTTGGATGGCATCACTGACTCAATGGACATGAGTTTGAGTAGACTCTGGGGGTTGGCAATGGACAAGGAGGCCTGGCATGCTGTAGTCCATGGGGTCACAAAGAGTCAGAATTTCACTATAAGTTCGTTATTAGCTAATTTGGGTAGCACAGGAGCTCAGAAAACAAATAGGTTATTATATGCTAGTTAAGTTCTGTCAATAATATTAAAAAGCGATAAAAAGGCACAAGAATTCTCTCCATAAGTTAGACATTTTGTTTTGAATTTCTTGTTTAGTCATTCAGTCATGTCTGACTCTGTGACCCCATGGACTGCAGCATGCCAGGCTTCCCTGTCCTTCTCCATCTCCTGGAGCTTAAAACTGCTTCACAAACTAGAGAGTTCCCTGTTGTAAGACACTTGACATTCTTGCAGTTTTCACTGCAATCATAGGAAGCAAAGTGTTTATATCTTGCTAAAAAGATGTGATTTATTCTAGAAGCAGTGGATAGAGGAAGAGATCTTCACTAATGTATGTGTGTGTGCTCAGTAGTGTCTGACTCTTGTGACCCCATGAACTGTAGCCCACCAGGTTTCTCTGTCCATGGACTTTTCCAGGAAAGAATACTGAAGTGGGTTGCCATTTCCTTCTCCAGGGGGTCTTCCTGACCCAGAAATAGAACTCCCATCTCCTGCTTTTCTTGCTTGTCAGGAGGATTCTTTACTACTGTACCACCTGGGAAGCCCATCTTCAATAATAGGGTACTCAAATTTCAATTGAGGAGTTAATACATGTAACTCTTTTTCCTATTTTGTTTCAACAAAAATGTGTCTTTCAGGATGAAAATGTTCTTTGGATACTTTGCTTACCCTTTGAACTGAAGTTTATTTGATCTATTATTTCCTCTTCTTCGCCTGCTACTCACAGTCTTTTTCTTTTGATAGTATTATAATAGAAATTAAAGTTGGGTTTCTATAACAACTTATTCAACATCAGTGCTCTTTCATGTGTATTTCAAGTAAATGTGATAAAATTATCTACATAAAGAAAGAACCCCCTTTCAAAAGTATGTTCTTTTGCCTCTCTTGTTATCACTTAATGTGCTTGCAGAATTTGTATTTGTTATTTAAATTTATCATGTGAACTGTCAACATGTTTAATGAAGCAAGTGTTTTTTGTTCAGAGCAAATGAATGTCTACTCTTTGATTAGCTGTTATTTAAAAATGTGCTGATAAAAGCAAGTTAGCTATTTTTCAGTTGGCTAATCTACATGTTACTAACTTTTAAAAGAAAATTGTGCTATAGGTACATATTTACAAATTGACTATGACTCAGTGTCATCTAATTCAAGCCATCATCTAAAAATCAATTGGTGGAAATTTTTTATTTTTATTTTTTAATTTTAATTTTTACTTTATTTTACTTTACAATACTGTATTGGTTTTGCCATACATTGACATGAATCTGCCACAGGTGTACATGAGTTCCCAATCCTGAACCCACCTCCCACCCCGTATCATATCTGTGGATCATCCCCGTGCACCAGCCCCAAGCATCCTGTATCCTGTATTGAACATAGACTGGCAATTCGTTTCTTACATGATAGTATACATGTTTCAATGCCATTCTCCCACATCATCCCACCCTCTCCTTCTCCCTCAGAATCCAAAAGTCCGTTCTATACATCTGTGTCTCTTTTGCTGTATCACATACAGGGTTATCATTACCATCTTTTTAAATTCCATATATATGTGTTAGCATATTATATTGGTATTTTTCTTTCTGCCTTACTTCACTCTGTATAATCAGCTCCAGTTTCATCCATCTCATTAGAACTGATTCAAATGTATTCTTTTTAATGGCTGAGTAACACTCCATTGTGTATATGTACCACAGCTTTCTTATCCATTCATCTGCTGATGGACATCTAGGTTGTTTCCATGTCCTGACTATTATAAACAGTGCTGCGATGAACATTGAGATACACGTGTCTCTTTCAGTTCTGGTTTCCTTGGTGTGTATGCCCAGCAATGGGATTGCTGGGTCATAAGGCAGTTCTAGTTGCAATTTTTAAAGGAATCTCCACACTGTTCTCCATAGTGGCTGTACTAGTTTGCATTTCCACCAGCAGTGTAAGAGGGTTCCCTTTTCTCCACATCTTCTCCAGCATTTATTGCTTGTAGACTTTGGATTGTAGCCATTCTGACTGGTGTGAAATGGTACCTCATTGTGGTCTTGATTTGCATTTCTCTGATAATGAGTGATGTTGAGCATCTTTTCATGTGTTTGTTAGCCATCCTTATGTCTTCTTTGGAGAAATGTCTATTTAGCTCTTTGGCCTATTTTTTGATTGGTTCGTTTATTTTTCTGGAATTGAGCTGCATAAGTTGCTTGTATATTTTAGAGATTAGTTGTTTGTCAGTTGCATCATTTGCTATTGTTTTCTCCCATTCAGAAGGCTGTCTTTTCACCTTGCTTATAGTTTGCTTTGTTGTGCAGAAGCTTTTAATTTTAATTAGATCCCATTTGTTTATTTTTGCTTTTAATTTCCAGTATACTGGGAGGTGGATCATAGAGCATTCTGCTGTAATTTATGTCAAAGAGTGTTTTGCCTATGTTCTTCTCTAGAAGTTTTATAGTTTCTGGTCTTAAATTTATATCTTTAATCCATTTTGAGTTTATTTTTGAGTGTGGTGTTAGAAAGTGATCTAGTTTCATTCTTTTACAAGTGGTTGACCAGTTTTCCCAGCATCACTTGTTAAAGAGATTGTCTTTACTCCATTGTATATTCTTGCCTCCTTTGTCGAAGATAAGGTGTCC
>SJYG01000824.1:923770-938261 GCA_006410535.1 Litocranius walleri | reverse complement strand
TGTGGTTTTTCTTTTTACCAGCTCTTTGAATAAGTTTCATAACATCTCATTGCCGGTTTCCTCTTCTCTGAAATGATCATCATATTTCATTCTGCTGCTTTATGGATGAGGTATATTGAAACACTAGAAAAAGTGCAAAGAAATACACACACATCAGACAATTGAGTGAATTGTGTAAGATTTTTGAAAATTTGTTCCTATTTTTTGTATTAAAGAATTATTGTATTATAGAATTTTTGTATTATAGAATTGAAAAATTTTGGAAAATACACACAAGCAGGGAAAAAAATTATAACTGCCTGTCATCTTTACTAACTGATAGATATTTACATTTTTAAGCAGCACTTTGGAAGTATAATTGGCATAAAGTGTATAGCTGTTAACATCTTTATTTATATTCTCCCAGATTTCTTATATATATATGTACATTTATATACATTGTTTTTATTTATAAAGAAATATGGTATAAGAGGATATTGAGATCATTGGTTTTCTGTTTCAAAACACCTTTATCTCGCAGTTTTGTCCTGTGTCACAGAGGACATTTATCTCTTGCTTATCCGAGATCATGGGTGGATGCAGAAGACATGAAAGCCACAGGCTGTGGCTTTCTGTCTCCAACACTTTGATCCATGCCCATCAGTCCCTCTTCCAGAGCATGAGGCCAGTGGAGCTGCAGGCGTGGTTCGGGTCTGCACTGCCCTGGTTCCCAGCATTTACCCCCTGACAGTGACTCACCTTCTGGACAAGAGAGGTGGGCCGTCTAGACCGCACAGGTGAGCCCAGAGCAGGGATTATGGCCGGTCTGGGTGATTGATGCTGGGTTGGGGGCTGACTGCCCCCTGATTTGAGCACCCCCTTCATACAGGGGTCTCTTTGGTGACTCAGATGGTAAAGAATCTGGCTGTAGTGCAGGAGACCTGGGTTCGATCGCTGGGGTGGGGAGATCCCCTGGAGAAGGGCGTGGCAACCCGCTCCATTGTTCTTGCCTGGGAGATCCCATGGACAGAGGAGCCTGGTGGGCTACAGTCCACAGGGGTCCCAAGGAGTCGGACATGAGTGAGCAACAGAGCAGTTTCCTTTCGCAGGCTTGTGCTCTGGGCGCGTTCCAGAGTCAGCCAAGCCTGTCTGTACGTGGCGGGCACAGCACCAAGGAGCCCAGAGCAGGAGAGTTGGCAGGGAGCATCTGTTTCTGTGCCGAGGCTGAATTTTTTCATTTTCTAATGGGACTCTTGGCTGTGGGAAGAGTTTCGTATTTTGTTTCCACAGTGAAGTACCTCTGTATAAATAATTTTTGGCAGAGTGCTTCGCTTCTGAGCGTACACTCACTTGCATGGAGCTTTGACTCAAAGCAGATTTCCTTTGGGGAAAGTGATGGATTTACATTGCAGCTAAAGACCTTGGTTTGCTTAGCCAGGTGTATTTCATTGATTTTAGTTCATCGTTATTGATTAATATGCATAACTGTTCCGGATGTTGTCAGTTGATAATTAACTCCTTGATATATCTACACTGACTGATGGGTAACCTGGGATATTTTTGTCAGTTTCAGAAGGTAGCACTCATGGTTTATATTCTTAGTTTCTCAGGTGGGGTGTGCAGTGGTTTTTCTATGCTGTAGGGCAGTACAGAATTCAGCAGAGCTACGTTTCCAAATGTGGATTTACAGCTCTCTAGTCCAGCAAAGTAGAGAACTGGCTCATTTGAAAAGACCCTGATGCTGGGAAAGATTGAAGGCAGGAGGAGAAGAGGACAACAGAGGATGAGATGGTTGGATGGCATCACTGACTCAGTGTACATGAGTTTGGGTAAACTCCAGGAGCTGGTGATAGACAGGGAGGTCTGGCATGCTGCAGTCCATGGGGTCGCAAAGAGTTGGACATGACTGAGCGACTGAACTGAACTGAGTCCAGCAAAATATGCTGTCCTGAGGTTCTGTGATCAAAACAGTTTTCAACTGCTGCACACTATTCGTCTTGGAAATTTACAGAAAAGCACATTAGCATACTAAAAATGCTGGGAAATTGAGCCAAAGAAGAAGTCTGTTTGAAGTATCTAACACAGCACGTATCATTTAATAAAAATTCTGAAATGGAATCTTAAGACGAAGATTAAAAAAAAAGACCAAGATATAGCCTTGTTTTAAAAACCTGCTTTTGATCAAACTCTGTGTTGGAGTGAATATATTGAGATATATTTTGAGTTGTACTGTTGGCTAAATGAAAATGACAGATACAGAGTGTAAGAGGTCACAAAGAGAAAATCAGAAATCATATATTAATGCCTTTATATAGAACCTAGAAAAATGGTACAGATGAACCTATTTGCAGGGCAGGAATAGAAACATTGATGTAGAGAATGGACCTGTGAACACAGAGGAGCGAGGCGGGGGAGGTTGAGGGTGGACGAATTGGGAGAGTAGCACTGCCATACATACACCAGTGACGGTGACGTATACACTGGCGACGTACACACCAGTGACGGTGACATATACGTGGGTGACGTACACACCAGTGACGGTGACATATACATGGGTGACGTACACACCAGTGAGAGTGACATGTACACGGGTGACATACACACCAGTGACGGTGACATGTACATGGGCGACGTACACACCAGTGACGGTGACATATACGCGGGTGACGTGCACACCAGTGAGAGTGACATATACACGGGTGATGTACACACCAGTGACGGTGACATATACATGGGTGACGTGCACACCAGTGAGAGTGACATATACACGGGTGACGTACACACCAGTGACGGTGACATATACGCGGGTGACGTGCACACCAGTGACGGTGACATATACACGGGTGACGTGCACACCAGTGAGAGTGACATATACACGGGTGACGTACACACCAGTGACGGTGACATATACGCGGGTGACGTGCACACCAGTGACGGTGACATATACACGGGTGACGTGCACACCAGTGAGAGTGACATATACACGGGTGACGTACACACCAGTGACGGTGACATATACGCGGGTGACGTGCACACCAGTGACGGTGACATATACACGGGTGACGTGCACACCAGTGAGAGTGACATATACACGGGTGACGTACACACCAGTGACGGTGACATATACGCGGGTGACGTGCACACCAGTGACGGTGACATATACACGGGTGACGTGCACACCAGTGAGAGTGACATATACACGGGTGACGTACACACCAGTGACGGTGACATATACGCGGGTGACGTGCACACCAGTGACGGTGACATATACACGGGTGACGTGCACACCAGTGAGAGTGACATATACACGGGTGACGTACACACCAGTGACGGTGACATATACGCGGGTGACGTGCACACCAGTGACGGTGACATATACACGGGTGACGTGCACACCAGTGAGAGTGACATATACACGGGTGACGTACACACCAGTGACGGTGACATATACGCGGGTGACGTGCACACCAGTGACGGTGACATATACACGGGTGACGTGCACACCAGTGAGAGTGACATATACACGGGTGACGTACACACCAGTGACGGTGACATATACGCGGGTGACGTGCACACCAGTGACGGTGACATATACACGGGTGACGTGCACACCAGTGAGAGTGACATATACACGGGTGACGTACACACCAGTGACGGTGACATATACGCGGGTGACGTGCACACCAGTGACGGTGACATATACACGGGTGACGTGCACACCAGTGAGAGTGACATATACACGGGTGACGTACACACCAGTGACGGTGACATATACGCGGGTGACGTGCACACCAGTGAGAGTGACATATACACGGGTGACGTACACACCAGTGACGGTGACATATACGCGGGTGACGTGCACACCAGTGAGAGTGACATATACACGGGTGACGTACACACCAGTGACGGTGACATATACGCGGGTGACGTGCACACCAGTGAGAGTGACATATACACGGGTGACGTACACACCAGTGACGGTGACATATACGCGGGTGACGTGCACACCAGTGAGAGTGACATATACACGGGTGACGTACACACCAGTGACGGTGACATATACGCGGGTGACGTGCACACCAGTGAGAGTGACATATACACGGGTGACGTACACACCAGTGACGGTGACATATACGCGGGTGACGTGCACACCAGTGAGAGTGACATATACACGGGTGACGTACACACCAGTGACGGTGACATATACGCGGGTGACGTGCACACCAGTGAGAGTGACATATACACGGGTGACGTACACACCAGTGACGGTGACATATACGCGGGTGACGTGCACACCAGTGAGAGTGACATATACACGGGTGACGTACACACCAGTGACGGTGACATATACGCGGGTGACGTGCACACCAGTGAGAGTGACATATACACGGGTGACGTACACACCAGTGACGGTGACATATACGCGGGTGACGTGCACACCAGTGAGAGTGACATATACACGGGTGACGTACACACCAGTGACGGTGACATATACGCGGGTGACGTGCACACCAGTGAGAGTGACATATACACGGGTGACGTACACACCAGTGACGGTGACATATACGCGGGTGACGTGCACACCAGTGAGAGTGACATATACACGGGTGACGTACACACCAGTGACGGTGACATATACGCGGGTGACGTGCACACCAGTGAGAGTGACATATACACGGGTGACGTACACACCAGTGACGGTGACATATACGCGGGTGACGTGCACACCAGTGAGAGTGACATATACACGGGTGACGTACACACCAGTGACGGTGACATATACGCGGGTGACGTGCACACCAGTGAGAGTGACATATACACGGGTGACGTACACACCAGTGACGGTGACATATACGCGGGTGACGTGCACACCAGTGAGAGTGACATATACACGGGTGACGTACACACCAGTGACGGTGACATATACGCGGGTGACGTGCACACCAGTGAGAGTGACATATACACGGGTGACGTACACACCAGTGACGGTGACATATACGCGGGTGACGTGCACACCAGTGAGAGTGACATATACACGGGTGACGTACACACCAGTGACGGTGACATATACGCGGGTGACGTGCACACCAGTGAGAGTGACATATACACGGGTGACGTACACACCAGTGACGGTGACATATACGCGGGTGACGTGCACACCAGTGAGAGTGACATATACACGGGTGACGTACACACCAGTGACGGTGACATATACGCGGGTGACGTGCACACCAGTGAGAGTGACATATACACGGGTGACGTACACACCAGTGACGGTGACATATACGCGGGTGACGTGCACACCAGTGAGAGTGACATATACACGGGTGACGTACACACCAGTGACGGTGACATATACGCGGGTGACGTGCACACCAGTGAGAGTGACATATACACGGGTGACGTACACACCAGTGACGGTGACATATACGCGGGTGACGTGCACACCAGTGAGAGTGACATATACACGGGTGACGTACACACCAGTGACGGTGACATATACGCGGGTGACGTGCACACCAGTGAGAGTGACATATACACGGGTGACGTACACACCAGTGACGGTGACATATACGCGGGTGACGTGCACACCAGTGAGAGTGACATATACACGGGTGACGTACACACCAGTGACGGTGACATATACGCGGGTGACGTGCACACCAGTGAGAGTGACATATACACGGGTGACGTACACACCAGTGACGGTGACATATACGCGGGTGACGTGCACACCAGTGAGAGTGACATATACACGGGTGACGTACACACCAGTGACGGTGACATATACGCGGGTGACGTGCACACCAGTGAGAGTGACATATACACGGGTGACGTACACACCAGTGACGGTGACATATACGCGGGTGACGTGCACACCAGTGAGAGTGACATATACACGGGTGACGTACACACCAGTGACGGTGACATATACGCGGGTGACGTGCACACCAGTGAGAGTGACATATACACGGGTGACGTACACACCAGTGACGGTGACATATACGCGGGTGACGTGCACACCAGTGAGAGTGACATATACACGGGTGACGTACACACCAGTGACGGTGACATATACGCGGGTGACGTGCACACCAGTGAGAGTGACATATACACGGGTGACGTACACACCAGTGACGGTGACATATACGCGGGTGACGTGCACACCAGTGAGAGTGACATATACACGGGTGACGTACACACCAGTGACGGTGACATATACGCGGGTGACGTGCACACCAGTGAGAGTGACATATACACGGGTGACGTACACACCAGTGACGGTGACATATACGCGGGTGACGTGCACACCAGTGAGAGTGACATATACACGGGTGACGTACACACCAGTGACGGTGACATATACGCGGGTGACGTGCACACCAGTGAGAGTGACATATACACGGGTGACGTACACACCAGTGACGGTGACATATACGCGGGTGACGTGCACACCAGTGAGAGTGACATATACACGGGTGACGTACACACCAGTGACGGTGACATATACGCGGGTGACGTGCACACCAGTGAGAGTGACATATACACGGGTGACGTACACACCAGTGACGGTGACATATACGCGGGTGACGTGCACACCAGTGAGAGTGACATATACACGGGTGACGTACACACCAGTGACGGTGACATATACGCGGGTGACGTGCACACCAGTGAGAGTGACATATACACGGGTGACGTACACACCAGTGACGGTGACATATACGCGGGTGACGTGCACACCAGTGAGAGTGACATATACACGGGTGACGTACACACCAGTGACGGTGACATATACGCGGGTGACGTGCACACCAGTGAGAGTGACATATACACGGGTGACGTACACACCAGTGACGGTGACATATACGCGGGTGACGTGCACACCAGTGAGAGTGACATATACACGGGTGACGTACACACCAGTGACGGTGACATATACGCGGGTGACGTGCACACCAGTGAGAGTGACATATACACGGGTGACGTACACACCAGTGACGGTGACATATACGCGGGTGACGTGCACACCAGTGAGAGTGACATATACACGGGTGACGTACACACCAGTGACGGTGACATATACGCGGGTGACGTGCACACCAGTGAGAGTGACATATACACGGGTGACGTACACACCAGTGACGGTGACATATACGCGGGTGACGTGCACACCAGTGAGAGTGACATATACACGGGTGACGTACACACCAGTGACGGTGACATATACGCGGGTGACGTGCACACCAGTGAGAGTGACATATACACGGGTGACGTACACACCAGTGACGGTGACATATACGTGGGTGACGTGCACACCAGTGAGAGTGACATATACACGGGTGACGTACACACCAGTGACGGTGACATATACGTGGGTGACGTGCACACCAGTGAGAGTGACATATACACGGGTGACGTACACACCAGTGACGGTGACATATACGCGGGTGACGTGCACACCAGTGAGAGTGACATATACACGGGTGACGTACACACCAGTGACGGTGACATATACGCGGGTGACGTGCACACCAGTGAGAGTGACATATACACGGGTGACGTACACACCAGTGACGGTGACATATACGCGGGTGACGTGCACACCAGTGAGAGTGACATATACACGGGTGACGTACACACCAGTGACGGTGACATATACGTGGGTGACGTGCACACCAGTGAGAGTGACATATACACGGGTGACGTACACACCAGTGACGGTGACATATACGTGGGTGACGTGCACACCAGTGAGAGTGACATATACACGGGTGACGTACACACCAGTGACGGTGACATATACGCGGGTGACGTGCACACCAGTGACGGTGACATGTACACGGGCGACGTACACACCAGTGACGGCGACATATACACGGGTGACGTACACACACTAGTGAAAGTCAGAGTCACCCAGTCGTGTCCGACTCTTCGGGACCCCATGAACTATGCAATCCATGGGATTCTCCAGGCCAGAATACTGGAGAGGGCTGCTATTCCCTTCTCCAGGGGATCTTCCCAACCCAGGGATCGAACCCGGGTCTCCTGCATTGCAGGCGGATTTGTTACCAGCTGAGCCACCAGGGAGGCTACAATGTGTAGAATAACGGCTAGCAGAGGGAGCTCAGCTCGGGGCCTGTGATGGCCGACAGGGCGGGAGCCCCAAGAGGAGGGGGTGTATGCGTGTGTATAGTTGGTTCATGTTGTACAGCAGAGATAAACACAACATTGTAAACCAGTTACACTCCAATTAAAAATATATTTTTAATGAAAATGAGGGAATACCATGGTCTTCCATATAATTTACTTGTATTTATTTGCTTATTCCGTTACTTTGTTACAGAAAATGATGAGTAGATAATTTCCTAATTTTGCCATATGCATTTGCTATAAAATAAGTTCTGTGAAAAGCCCTTGAGTAGCCCAGTCCTGGAGGCTTGTTCCCACTGACCTGTCGCGTCACCGCTGCTCTTGCCTTCAGGCAGTGTGTGGGGGCGCAGCCTCCGTCTGTGTGGGCAGCAGCGCCGACCCTGTGAGAGCCTGTCCTGGGGAAGGAGCCAGTGACCTGGGTAGCGACCTGCCCGCTTGGTCCAGGAGATGAAAGTTGCTCCAGACTCTGGCCAGACGCCTTTAGCCCCGCCGACCAGTGGGAGCCAGCCTAAGACGGTGCCAAGCGCCCGCCGTTGCCTCCCGCGTCACCTTCTCCCGGGAGACCAGGCCGGCCCCGAGGTCGGAGCCGCGTTCTCCACTTCGCGTGTAGACGGCGCTTTGCACGTGGCCCTCTGTGGCCTTCCCGTCCAGCGCAAGTTTCCTACTTTCACCATGCCTGCTCAGTTTCACTCCTTTCCTCCCCAAAACAGAAACCGTGTTGTAACTAAGGTTTCATATGTTTGTCATTTCTCGCTTTGAGTTGACCTTGGGGCTTGGAAAGTTTTCAGCGGCGGGGCACCTTTGTGTGGACAGGACAGGCCCAGACTGGAGAGCCTGGGTGCTGTGTTCCCCTGTTAACGCTTCTTGATCTTTCTGGACCCAGAGAGGAGCTCTTTGCCTTAGTCCATGAAGGTTTCCTGGGTAGCTCGGCAGTGAAGAGTCTGCCTGCCAGCGCAGGAGATGGGGCTCCATCCCTGGGTCGGGAAGATCCCGGGGAGGAGGGCATGGCAGCCCACTGCAGTGTCCTTGCCTGGAGAGTCCCACGGACAGAGGAGCCTGGCGGGCCGCAGTCCATGGGTTCTCAGAGTCAAACATGACTGAGAGACTGGCAAACACGCATGCTTAATCCGTGATGAGGCGCAACCGTCGTGCCTGTATTAGAATTTCCTTCTCTGGCAGTTCTGGAAGAGGTCCAGGGAACATGCCTCCTTAGGAGAGTGAAGAGGATCGCCCGCCTTCTCCTCTGGACGGGACTGGCGGGGTCTGTGACCTGCCCCCACGCCCGGCGCCTCCGCGCTGCTGACCCTGCAGCTGGGGCGGCCCAGGCAGCTGCGCTGTGGCGGGGACGTCGCAGAGATGCAGGCCAGGGAGGCTTCCAGCCTGAGTTCAGCTGTAAGTGGAGCTGACTCTTGTTTCAGTCAAAAGACTCCTACACCATCCCCGCTTGTTTGAAATTTTGCTCTCACTCGTCTGTCTTTGTCCTTCTCTTCCAATCACCTCCTCCTCCGCATGCAGCCGCAGCATGTTTGTCCCAAGACACCAAGAAGGGAACAGATGTTACCAGAGGCATCAAATATAACCTTATTTTCGCTTTTGTCTGAATCAGGACCTGTGTAACAAAGAGGGCAATTCATTACACCTTTGCTGATAAAGTTTTTATATTTATTTCACCCCTCTTTCCTCCCTTCCCCAGCCTAGAGAATAATGGTGATAGGATCATCAGAGTTCTCACTTTGAATCACCATCTTTGAATCAAAGTTATTTTTTAAAAAAATTTTACTATTGTTATTTTGGTGGCACTTCCTTTGACATGTATTTGCTCATCTGCCCGAGTCAGGTCCTAGTTGCCGTGCTTGGCCTCTTGGTGTGGCACGCAGACCTTGTTGCCCGGCAGCACGTGGGAGTGTAGTTCCCCGACCAGGGATTGGACCTACATCCCCTACATTGGAAGGTGGATTCCTTTTTTTTTTTTTTTTTTGGAAGGTGGATTCCTGACCACGGGCCTGAAAGTGCTAGTTGCTCAGTTGTCTCCAACTCTGGCACCCCTGGGACTGTGGCCCGCCAGGTTCATCTGTCCGTGGGATTCTCCAGGCAAGAATGCTGGAGTGGGTTGCCATTCTGCAGAGGATCTTCCCAACCCAGGGAGCGAGCCACTGGACCATTGGGGAAATCCCGGAGTTGCTCTTACGTTGAACAGCTTCCATGTGAAAAGTGCAGTCTGCAGGCCTCTGGCATGGAGGGCCTCCGCTTGGCCCAGCGGTTCTAGCATGGGCCATGAGACACGGGAGCTGCCCAGAGCTGAGTCGCCCCTGCGGTGCGTTTTCCTCTGGAAGACTGGTCCCTACGCTTTCCCCTCAGTGACTCACTCGTCCTTTAGGGAGTCCATTCCAGTAGCTTCTGGTTCACTTTAGCACGACGGGGAAAGGAGGAAAGAAGAGAAAAGCAGTAACTTCCCAAGTGTCTTCTGTGCACCTGACCTTTCTGTGCTGAGTCCACTTCAAATCAGCAGCTAAATAGTAAAACCCTAAAGGAAGAAATGGTCCCAGGAGGAATAACTGTATTTCTTAGTCTCTTTTCCTCTGTGTTGAAAGGAATAAAATTCCTTCCCCAAGATATTCCACAGGCTACAGTCTAATAATATCACTTAAACTTGGTTTCATATCGTAGCCTTTAATGACATCTCTCTCTCTCTTTTTTTTTAATCACAGAAGTCTGTCAAGTCTGAACCCAAATGCGGGTCCCATTCTCTGTCATCACTTGATTTTCATGACCCTCTAGTAGCTATCCTCCATTCGAGTCAGGGAAGACTGACGAATACATCAAGGTTGTGCCTAGATTGTGCCAAGTAAATCTAATCACATGACGTTGGCTCTTTGTTGTTTAATCACCAAGTCGTGGACCCCAGGGACCATAGCCCGCCAGGCTTCTCTGTCCGTGGGATTCTCCAAGCAAGAATCCTGGAGTGGGTTGCCATTTCCTCCTCCAGGGGATCTTCCTGACCCAGAGGTCGAACCCGGGTCTCCTGCGCTGCAGGCGGGTTCCTTACCACGGAGCCACCTGGGAGGTGTGGCGTCCCCTCACAGTGAGGATGGATGCCAGCCCCTCCCATGGCCCTCAGAGTCCACCATCTGGGCTCCTTCGGAAGCGTCATCTCCAGCCTGTTTCGCTGCAGCTCCACTGGCCTCAGGCTGGGCGACTGCTTCCGTGGTTGCCGTTCAAGGTTCAGATTCGATGAATTGAATTCAGACTCAGTTCGGTTTTCAGAGACGCCTTCTTTAAACACCGTGTCTTCCTCCAGTCGCTCTTTATCGGATGACCCTGTCTTGCCTTTTCAAGAAGTAGCACTCGTCAGAACTGGGTAGTAGTGCCTAATGGTTCATCGCGGGTCTCCAGGAGAGCCCTGTCTGCCTTTAGCTGCTGTCTTCCGGTCCTTTCGTAAGTGCTAGAGGCACACGTGCAGCCTGACCCCGTGAGCTGGTGCTCCTGGAGAAGACGGAGGCGCTTACTCGTTGAGCACGGGCGCTACATCCCCACACCTCTCATACCCAGCATCGCTTTTATTGTTCTTTCTTACAAGTCTCGAAAGGGGAGTGGGAAACGTCCTCTCCCCTTGCAAATGAGGAGCCTGAGGCCCACTTAGTCCCTTTCTCAAGGTCACCAGGCTTGTGAATGCCACAGCTATCTTCAAATCCGGTCTCTTTGCCCCAGACTCCTAATGATGTTTCCTATTGCATTATTTCAAAAAATACAAGCCCATGGGGCAGAGCTCAGCAGATGACGTGTCTGTTAGTCGCTCAGTCGTGCCCGACTCTTAGGAACCCCGTGTACTGTTGCTCGCCAGGCTCCTCAGTCCTTGGAATTCTCCAGGCAAAATCACTCGAGTGGGTTGCCATGCCCTTCTTCAGGGGATCTTCCAGACCCAGGGATCAAACCCAGGTCCCCCTGCATTGCGGGCAGCTTCTTCAGCATCTGAGCCACCCGGGAAGAGGGAGATGATATCATCCAATAAAGCCTCAACCCACGGTGGGCTGCTCAGTGGCTCATAACTTTTCCTGTGTCTTGTGTGGGAAGTTTGTACTCAGTTCAAGATGAGTTGTTGAGGTGGTCGTGCGCCGCCTGCCTTTGCTTGCAGAAGGTCAGATAAATAATGCTTATTCTGGGCATCAGCCCCTCACCTCGGTCAGGACTGGCTCTTGCGTGGTCATCCAAGTGAAAGTCGTTAAAAAAAAAAAATGCACATCTGCTAGTTTAATCAAACACTTATCTGAGCAAACCATTCAGAAGCCTTCAGACTGTGAAGGCATTTGAGCCATATTTACAAATAAGAAACAAAAGATATCCTTGCTCTTTTCTGGAAAGTTTTTTTTTCTTTTTTCCTGGTGGGAACAATTAAATCCTGTGAGAAATGGTATTCAGGTTTTCTTGCAGCTTTGTGCCAGCTCTCACAGGGATTCCAAGACTCCTGGCTTCTCTGCGTGCTTCCTGCTGTTGTGAATTGATGGATGTGGATGTATGGGCCCTCTTTTCACTGCTTGCTTGTTTCTTTGTGTGTTTATATGGAGACAGAACCATCTGAGTCACAGGAAGGGATTAATGGTCATTGTGCTCTTTTTTCCTCCTTTCAAAAATTCCTATTTCTCATGTAGAAGAAAAATGTCGCAATCCTGCTTTTTTGGTCTTTCCTCCCCATGGCCACAAAGCCCGTATATTTCATGGAATTTGCCTCCTACCCAAGAGAAGCCAAGTTGGCCTCCCAGATTCCTAATTAATTTGCCAAGACCGTTTGGGCACTGGAGTAGCAAATGTTGGGATGAGTATCAACATGTGTGAAGAAAGCTGTGTACCATGAGGTTTAAAAGTAGCTTCTTTGCAGTTGAGTTCGGGAAGGCCGGGCGTGCAGATGCGCTGGGCTGCGCTCTCCTCTCGGGGCACGGCCTTGCTCAGCCAACCCGGAGCAGAAGGGCCAGTGCTTTGCTCAGCCGGGCCTGGTGGGCGGGAGAGTCTGAGGCTCTGGCTGTGGGGATCCTGCGCCGCCTCAGTCCGACCTCCTTTCTCCTCCCTGCCAGCCCCGGCGAAGGCAGGGCAGCCCCGCGGTTCTGTGTTCAGCTCGTCTTTCTTGCCACCTGCCGTCACGGCAGGCCTGGCTGGGATTCATGGTCTGGAGAGGGAGAGAGACCGCCGCCCCAGAACTCCACTCCGGAGTGTATAAACAGAGGTGCGGGGACAAACAGAGGGCCCGCCTTCTCCTCTGTGTGGGCCAGCAGGGCGCGACAAGGCGCACGTTCCCAGGGGAGGGTGCTTGAGCTGAGACCTAAAGGATGGGCAGAGACTGGGGCTCCGTGGAGGTCCAGCAGTTCAGGCCGCTTCCAGGGACGCGGGCACAGGTTCGATCCCTGCTAGGGGAACTAAAAGCCCACACGCCCTCTGGCATGGCCAGAAAGAACCACACTCACACCAAGAATGGGCAGAAATCAGGCAGACCTAAGTATAGCTGTGTGTTGTGTGCACATGTGTGCACACGCTCACGCCCATGGTTGCAGTGTGTTCACACGTGCAGGCGTGTGTACACATACACCCACGGAGAGTTTATTCCATAAGGCAGAAACTCAGAGTGGAGCCATTGCCGAGGGCACGAGGGGTGGGGGGGACAGTCAGTTTGGGAGTTTGCGGAGGATGTGTACACGCTGGTGCATTTAACGTGGGCGACACCTACTGTACGCACAGGGAGCCCTGCTCAGGGTCACGCGGCAGCCGGGACGGGAGTCTGGGGGAGAGGGATACGTGGGTGTGCACGGCTGAGTCCCGGTGCTGCCCGCCTGAAACTGACGCGGCACTGCCAATAGCTGTACTCCAGTGTGAGACAAAAAGTGAAAAAAGAATGGGACGAAGGTGACCGCTAGGACCTGACTGCACTGCCAAGGGCGTGTGGGAGGAAGGGCGGCGGCGAGTTAGAGCAGCGTCTCTCAGCCCACTTTTTATCATCTTCCTCTTAAGGAACCTTTCACAGACATTTTCCACCTTAATCCTCTCTCCGTAAAATGTAGATCCCACAGGTGGCTGTAGACCTGTGTGCGGACTGTGTGTACGAATGTGTGTGCGAGGGCCTCACACATGAAAGAGGAAGCCTGGTTTTCACTCCAGGAGGGAACTAGGTCACCCCCAGTGAAGATGCGGCGTGAGTTGGAGGGGAAGGTTAAGAGGTCTGTAGAGCTGGGGCTTGAACTGAGTCATAGCTTCGTGAGACAGAGGACACAGCCTGTACGCGCAGGCTCTGGAGCCGCCGGAGGTGCGCGCCTGCGTGGCGCCGCGCGCCCCCGCCGCCGCGCGCCCCCGCCGCCGCGCGCCCCCGCCGCCGCGC
>SJYG01000824.1:877781-919634 GCA_006410535.1 Litocranius walleri | reverse complement strand
TTGCTATTCTTTGGAACTCTGCATTCAGATGCTTATATCTTTCCTTTTCTCCTTTGCTTTTCGCCTCTCTTCTTTTCTCAGCTATTTGTAAGGCCTCCCCAGAGAGCCGTTTTGCTTTTTGCACCTCTTTTTCTTGGGGATGTTCTTGATCCCTGTCTCCTGTACAATGTCACAAACCTCTGTCCATAGTTCATCAGGCACTCTGTCTATCAAATATAGTCCCTTAAATCTATTTCTCACTTCCACTGTATAATCGTAAGGGATTTGATTTAGGTCATACCTGAATGGTCTAGTGGTTTTCCCCACTTTCTTCAATTAAAGTGTGAATTTGGCAATAAGGAGTTCATGATCTGAGCCACAGTCAGCTTCTGGTCTTGTTTTTGTTGACTGTGTAGAGCTTCAGCATTTTTGGCTTCAAAGAATATCATCAGTCTGATTTCGGTGTTGACCATCTGGTGATGTCCATGTGTAGAGTCTTCTCTTGTGTTGGAAGAGAGTGTTTGCTATGACCAGTGCTTTCTCTCTGTTAGTCTTTGCCCTGCTTCATTCCACATTCCAAGGCCAAATTTGCCTGTTACTCCAGGTGTTTCTTGACTTTCTACTTTTCCATTCCAGTCCCCTATAATGAAAAGGACATCTTTTTTGGGTGTTAGTTCTAAAAGGTCTTGTAGGTCTTCATACAACCGTTCAACTTCATCTTCTTCAGTGTAACTGGTTGGGGCATAGACTTGGATAACTGTGATATCGAATGGTTTGCCTTGGAGACGAACAGAGATCATTCTGTCGTTTTTGAGATTGCATCCAAGTACTACATTTTGGACTCTTCTGTTGACCATGATGGCTACTCCATTTCTTCTAAGGGATTCCTGTCCGCAGTAGTAGATATAATGGTCATCTGAGGTAAATTCACCCATTCCAGTCCATCTTAGTTCACTGATTCCTAGAGTATCGATGTTCACCCTTGCCATCTCTTGTTTGACCACTTCCAATTTGCCTTGATTCATGGACCTGACATTCCAGGTTCCTGTGCAATATTGCTCTTTACAGCATCAGATCTTGCTTCTATCACCAGTCACATCCACAGCTGGGTATTGTTTTTGCTTTGGCTTCATCCCTTCATTCTTTCTGGAGTTATTTCTCCACTGATCTCCAGTAGCATATTGGGCACCTACTGACCTGGGGAGTTCCTCTTTCAGTATCCTATCATTTTGCCTTTTCATACTGTTCATGGGGTGCTCAAGGCAAGAATACTGAAGTGGCTTGCCATTCCCTTCTCCAGTGGACCACATTCTGTCAGCCCTCTCCGCCATGACCCGCCTGTCTTGGGTTCCCCCACAGGCATGGCTTGGTTTCACTGAGTTAGACAAGGCTGTGGTCCTACTGTGATTAGATTGACTAGTTTTCTGTGAGTATGGTTTCAGTGTGTCTGCACTCTGATGCCCTCTTGCAACACCTACCATCTTGGGTTTCTCTTACCTTGGGCGTGGGGTATGTCTTCACGGCTGCTCCAGCAAAGCACAGCCGCTGCTCCTTACCTTGGATGAGGGGTAGCTCGTCCTGATGTTGGATGTGGAGTAGCTTCTCTTGGCCCTCCTGCGCCTATGCAGCCGCCGCTCCTTGGACGTGGAGTAGCTCCTCTCGGCCACCGGCCCTGACCTTGGACGTGGAGTAAGGGGCATGTAAGTGACCTTGGACACTTAACAGTAGTTGGAATTAAATGAAGTGTGACTCTCTGTGCTCTCTGTCTCAGGAAAGAGAAGGGCAGCACGGTAGTCGGCTCATAGTAAACAGCAACTGTTTGTAGGCGTCATTTATTATATTGCTTGTTAGAATCTCTGTTATTCTGTGTCCTCTGGCTGACTCTTGCTTAAGTAGGTTTATGTTTAGAAACACATAACACAAAGTAACCAAACAGTAGCCAAAATAGGGTATCATGGGAAACAGACTCGGTGGGATCATATGTTTCTGCCATATTGCCGCGTGCCAATACAATTCTGTCGCTCTCTTAGAAACGCCAGATCTCCGTTTCTTATCTTAAAGTGGCAGTGGTGGTCGCTTGGTGGTGTGACTGTGAGAATGTGTAAGAAATGTGTACGAAGTATCAAGCCCCTTGCCTGTCAGATGATAGCTGTTTGGTGAGCGTCAGCTAACATAGTCCATCAAATATAAGATGCATAGGACGTAAGATGTGACCTGATCTCAGAGTTTCTTAAAGGTGCATCTGAAAATAAGCGGTCACTGGCATTGCACCAGATTCCAGTCCCACTGATGGCTATGCTTGTGCCAGTGGGTTTGCTTTTGTTTCCTGTTAATCTGGGTTGGGAAGATCCCCTGGAGAAGGGAGTGGGAACCCACTGCAGTCCTCCCGCCTGGAGAGTCCCATGAACAGAGCAGCCTGGTGGGCTGCAGTCCCCAGGGTCTCAAGAGAGTTGGACACAACTGAGTGGCGAACACTCGCACACGAGCCTTTTTACGTTGAGGTGAAACTAAGCACTTTTATTTGCAGCTGTGGAAAAGGGAATCTTTTAGGAACCGCAGGATGGCAGAGTTTAGGCGTGTCTCAGCATCGTCCTGCGCTGCTCCCGAGTCAGTCTGCTGTGGGCTCCAGTGCCGGCTTCTTGTTCATGTTGCTCACTCCCTTATTTTCGGTTGTGCTGGGTCTTCGCGGCTGCGTGCCGGCTTTTTCTGCTGCAGCGAGTGGGGTTGCCCTGTGGCAGCGCGGAGTCTTCTCCTTGCGGGGCCCCTCTTGTGTGGAGAACAGGCTCGAGGCGCGTGGGCTTCAGCAGCTGTGACACTCCATGGTGTGTGGAGTCTTCCCAGACCCGGGATCAAACCCCCGACCTCTGCGCTGGCAGATGGAGTCTTATCGAGCGCCCCACCTGGGAAGCCCTCACACTGGCTCTCTGTGCTCTCTGTCTCAGGAAAGAGAAGGGCAGCTGCTGCGACGTGCACAGCCTGGGCCCCTCAGTCCTTCACAGACAGATGGGACCTCGGTCTTTCTGTGTGTGTGCTGTGCTTAGTCGCTCAGTTGCGTCTGACTCTTTCTGACCCCACGGACTGTAGCCCTTGGTGTGACTGTGAGAATGTGTAAGAAATGTGTACGAAGTATCAAGCCCCTTGCCTGTCAGATGATAGCTGTTTGGTGAGCGTCAGCTAACATAGTCCATCAAATATAAGATGCATAGGACGTAAGATGTGACCTGATCTCAGAGTTTCTTAAAGGTGCATCTGAAAATAAGCGGTCACTGGCATTGCACCAGATTCCAGTCCCACTGATGGCTATGCTTGTGCCAGTGGGTTTGCTTTTGTTTCCTGTTAATCTGGGTTGGGAAGATCCCCTGGAGAAGGGAGTGGGAACCCACTGCAGTCCTCCCGCCTGGAGAGTCCCATGAACAGAGCAGCCTGGTGGGCTGCAGTCCCCAGGGTCTCAAGAGAGTTGGACACAACTGAGTGGCGAACACTCGCACACGAGCCTTTTTACGTTGAGGTGAAACTAAGCACTTTTATTTGCAGCTGTGGAAAAGGGAATCTTTTAGGAACCGCAGGATGGCAGAGTTTAGGCGTGTCTCAGCATCGTCCTGCGCTGCTCCCGAGTCAGTCTGCTGTGGGCTCCAGTGCCGGCTTCTTGTTCATGTTGCTCACTCCCTTATTTTCGGTTGTGCTGGGTCTTCGCGGCTGCGTGCCGGCTTTTTCTGCTGCAGCGAGTGGGGTTGCCCTGTGGCAGCGCGGAGTCTTCTCCTTGCGGGGCCCCTCTTGTGTGGAGAACAGGCTCGAGGCGCGTGGGCTTCAGCAGCTGTGACACTCCATGGTGTGTGGAGTCTTCCCAGACCCGGGATCAAACCCCCGACCTCTGCGCTGGCAGATGGAGTCTTATCGAGCGCCCCACCTGGGAAGCCCTCACACTGGCTCTCTGTGCTCTCTGTCTCAGGAAAGAGAAGGGCAGCTGCTGCGACGTGCACAGCCTGGGCCCCTCAGTCCTTCACAGACAGATGGGACCTCGGTCTTTCTGTGTGTGTGCTGTGCTTAGTCGCTCAGTTGCGTCTGACTCTTTCTGACCCCACGGACTGTAGCCCTCCAGGCTCCTCTGTCCATGGGATTCTCCAGGCAAGAGTACTGGAGTGGGTTGCCATGCCCTTCTCCAGGGGATCTTCCCAACCCATGGATCAAACCCAGATCTCCTGCATTGCAGGTGGACTCTTTACCAGCTGAGTGCCAGGGAATCCAATTTTTCTGGGTCCTAACTACATAGTGTGAGGCCAGCTCCTGTCAGCCCTCTGCAGGTCTCTTCAAAATCAGGTAACCCCAAGCCTGCCTCCAGGTGTAAAGTCAGGGACCTCCTCAGACTGACCTATATCTGCTAGAAATTCGAAGCTGTCCCAACAAAGGCTGGACATCCTTTTACAAAGCTATGCTGCTGGATTTACCCATGACCAATCCAAGTGGCATGGGAATAAAGATAAATGTAGTAAACTCTTCCCTGTTTCTGCAAGAGTGTGACGCACAGAAGATTCCTCAGCGTAAGGCGGTATATCAGTTACAGTTAGCTTCCTTTATGAGCTACGCGAAATCTTGGAGACGGCGGTTAAGGTTAGCATTTCTTTGCCACATAAAAACTGGAAGAAAGTTAGCTGAAGACGAGATACGTTGCTGTGGTCTGTGTTTTCACTTAGTTCGTTTTCCATTCCCAGCCCCGCCTCAGGGTCTAGGGCGGCTGCTGTCGCTCCAGCCATAGGCTTACACTCCATAAAGTCAGAAGGGCAGCGGAAGGGCACTACTCCTCCCTTCAAGATGCTTCCGAGAAGTAGCACACACCGCTTCTGTTTATATCCCACTGACGAGACATGACCACATATGGCCGCACTTAGCTGCAAGGCAATCTGGGAAATGTTGCGTTCACTCTGGGCGACTCTGATGGATTCAAGCGTGTCCTGGTCCCAAACGAAAAGATGTGTTGAAGTCTTAACCCCCAGTACCTAAGAATGTGACTTTATTTGGACATAGGATCTTGAAAGAGGTAATCAAGTTAAGATGAGCTCATTAGGCCTTCATCATTTTGACCGGTTTACTTATAAAAAGGGGCTATTTGGACACAGATCCACACAGAATAAAGATGATGTGAAGACTCATGTGGAGAAGATGGCCACGTGATGGCAAGGGACGCATCTGCGTGCTGAGGGTCGCCAGCAAGCATTGGATGCTGGGGGTGCAAGCAGGCAGTCTCCTGTAGAGCAGGAGAAAGCGCGTGGCCAATGGGCACCGTGATCCCACCTTCCCCGCCTCCAGAAGGAGGGGTCTCCTATAGAGACGGAGAAAGCGCGTGGCCCCACAGCCACCATGATCCCAGCCTCCAGAGCTATGAGGCAGTGAATCTGTGTGCCTGATCAACGTGGTGCCCGGTGGGTCCGCTGGTAGCAGAACAAGCAAGGCCCCTGTGAGTGTGGACCTTCAGGTCCAGAGATGAGGTGGATGGGCGGATGGTAATTCTTCACTTGGATATTTAATTACAAGCTGTGGTGTATCTGTTTGGCAGGAATGTGACTGGGAGCAAGACTTGAGGTCTCAAATACACATTTTTGTAAGTTTGCACGTTTCATTCATTTTCAGAATTCCATGCTCAAGACTGCAAAGTCATGTGTTGAGCCTGCCATTTTGCCTTTAGAGTCTCTCACTTGTACCCATCAGTTTTTTTCTGCCCCATGAAGTCAACTACTGTTGGTGTGGCCGTTAACAGCTTGCAAGTCTCCAGGAGAGCCTGTGAGGGAGAGGGCGATGCTGGGCACCGAGTCAGGAGGACACTCGTTTGGCAGAGGCTCGGGCCCTGGAGCGGGAATCATGGCTGCTGAGTTGATTGAATGCTCTGTTTTCCACATTCCTGCTCCTCCGGTCTCTTCCATCTCAGTGAACATCGTTACCGTCCACCCAGTTGCCGAGGCCCGAAATCTGGAGGTCGTGCTTGCCTTTTTCTTTTCCCTCCAATTCCGGATGCTTGCAGAGTGTGTCTCAGCTGCCTCTGTGTTTCTTTATATTCCCGAATCCGAGCCACTGTCCTCTCAGCAGCGCTCCCGTGGCCCTAAATGGCCTCCTTGCACCTACCCTGTTTTCTTTACACTTAAACTTTTTTCAAGGTCTTGGCTGCGCTGGGTTGCTGCACACCGACGTCCTCCGGCTGCAGCGCGCAGGGGCTTTTCTGCAGCTGCAGTGCCCAAGCTCTGCGTGGCGGCGGCGGCTCTGGTCACAGCAGGGCCCCGGGCACAGAGCCACAGGAGTGTGGCGTGTGGGCTTGAGGCTCACGGGCCTTCCTGGACCAGCGGTCAAACCTGAGTCCCCTGCACTGGCAGGCAGCCTCCCGACCCCTGGACCAGCAGGGAGGCCCACTCATGCCCACGCTGCAGCCTCGTCATTCATTCTCCGCCCGACACCCGAGGCAGCCAGGTTCTGCCGCTCCCCTGCTCGATGGCCTTGGTTGGTTCCATGCTGGGATCAGGGTAAACTCTCAGAGGGTCACCTCAGCCTCCTGGGCCCAGGTGATCTGACCTCTGCTTGGCTTTCAGACCTTCTCTCCTGGCCTCCTTCCTCTTTGCTCATCTCCATCACCACATTTTTAGTTCCTTAAGCCATGGTTGCTTTCTCTCCATAAGAAAGTGAAAGTCACTCAGTCGTGTCCAACTCTTTGTGACCCCATGGACTGTCCATAGAATTCTCCAGGCCAGAACACTGGAGTGGGGAGCCTTTCCCTTCTCCAGGGGATCTTCCCAACCTAGAGATCGAATCCAGGTCTCCCACATTGCAGGCGGATTCTTTACCAGCTGAGCCTCAAGGGAAGCCCAAGAATGCCAGAGTGGGTAGCCTATCCCTTCTCCAGGGGATCTTCCCAACCCAGGGATTGAACCCAGGTCTCCCGCACTGCAGGCGGATTCTTTACCAGCTGAGCCACCAGGCAAGCTTGGCGTTTGCTGTTTCTTCCACGTAGAATTCTCTTTTCTTGGCTCCTTATCTTTGACACCTCACTTTACATGCTTCCTCCTCCTTAGTTCGGCTGGGAAGCCTTTTTTCCTTTGTTTGTGTCTCACCACTCGGCATGTGGGATCTAGGTTCCCCAATCAGCGATCAGGCCTGCACCACAGGGGTTGTGTGCTCTCAACCACCGGACCACCAGGGAGGTCCCAGGAAGAGAAGTTTTCGTAGTGTTTCTGCTCACATCTCATTGGCTGAGATTGTCCTGTTCAGCCACTGCAGAGGGGGCTTGGGATTTGAGTGTTTCGTCTTCTACCTTTCCTAGGGCGAAAGAGAGTGGACGGAATGAGGTGGGTTGAGCCAGACAGACAGTGTGTGCCAGAGCCCTTGCCGCTCTCAGAGCTCCGTGCTTATTTCCTTCACAGATACGTTTGTGTTTTCTTTGATCCCTTCCAGGACACATGCTCTGTGAGGGTGGGGATAATAGCTAACCCCCTCTTCTTTTTCTTGCTACATGAGCATTGAGTGTTGAGTCAATAAATTAACTTCTGTGGGTAGAGACAGTGGAGACTCTACTTCAGGCAGCATCACTGCTTTAGTGAAACAACTTCTTAGAGCGGCAGGCAGACAGTGGAGCTTCATTCTAACACACCACGTGACACGTAACAGGTGTTCACCGTTGTTTTTAAAATCTCAATTAATTGATTCCATTTATTCACAGTCAAATAAATAATTGGGAGTCCGTTCCCAAAGCTCTGTAATTATATTCTAAGACAGAGAGACAAATAGAAGGTGTCCTGCAGACCAGCGGCAGCCATATAATTCATAGGAAATCGCAGGCATCTGGCCTGCTACAGAGTTGGGGCCTGTGTTTGTCTCTAAATGAATTTGAAGATGGATGTCCAGACAATGTCTGAGTTGTTTCAGGTGAAGAGGCAGGTGGCGCTGCGTGCAGCTGTGTAAACGGTGGTCTTTCCGGCGCCCATCTGGCCCTTTGAGCAGACATAATGGAGAACCAGTGAAAACAGCTCTAAGATAGTTAAAGCCACGTTGGTTGAGTGATTCTACATGTTGAGAACCGTGCTGGGTTATCTCTGCTTTATCACTGACAACAGCAATTCTGGACAGAGGTATTGTCTCCATTTTTACAGATAGGAAAAAAAATGTGGTTCAGAGGGTTAAGAACTGTGCCTGAGGTTAAGATTTCTGTATGAATTCAGACATGCCTGGCTCTGGACCCTGTGCTTTGGAACCATCGTTGTAAATGTGTGGAACTGATCATATCAAGAGAAAAAATAAGCCCAAAATGCCCTTCCTGTGTCAGGGGTTTAGCTGACGCTGTGGACAGAGGGCAACACTGCGTTTCGGTCGGCGCTTCCCTGGCTCTTGCTGTGAAACCGTGTGTGGCAGGAACATGGCGGTGGTGGATGGCATTCCTGTGAGTTAAGGAGTCCAGAAGAATAGAAGGCTTGGCAGCACAGGCGTGAGCTTAGAAAACTAGAAAGAATGTGTGCCTGTCTCCGAGGGATTCGAGCGGCCCAAAGCGGTTCACCTTGAGGCTGGAATATGATAGAATGAGCTGGGCTCCGGAACGAGTCTGTTCGGCTGCTTGGAAGGCTGAAGGCATGACCCTTGGTGTCCCGGGACAGCAAGCGTAGATCCTGACGATGTAATTGCAAAGAGCCTCTCGCAGCGCCCGTGCGAGGCACGGTTGGAAACCTTGCTCCACTCGCACGTCGGCACCCGCTTCCCTCCACTGTCTGTCTGTCTGGCACTGGTCTGGCCCTCATTCTGGCTGAGCCCTGTCTTTAGATCTGCCTGCCTTTCCCGTAAGGATCCGTTTCCTGCTCCGTTTGTCACTCAGCCCCCATGCACCCACATCCTCCCCATGGAACCAGAGAGCGGACCTTCAGAAGGCCTCCGATCGGCAGGGCCCCGGGCGGCTCTGGCCCCTGCAGGCCTCTCTGGGCCAGAATAGACCTTGCTGGTCTTTCAACATCGCTTTCACACTAGCCTGACTTCCGGGAGGGGAAGAAGCTGTTGACAGCGTTCAGTGGTCATCAGCTAGATGTGACTCTTGGTTGTCGTCCAGGGTGGATTTATAAATGCGTTTGAAGTTCACTCATATAAAAATGTCTTTTGAATTTCCAACACCAATAGAAGTGTTATTTCCACTACCAGTGACCAGAAAGTCGGAGCTGAAAAGATTCCACTGGTTCTTAACATTATGTACGGGTCATATGCCTCTTTGAGAAAGCAGTGACAGCTGTGGGCATTTTTCCTAGAAAAAAAAAGGGCTGTGTGTTGTATGAGGGAGAGAGAGAGAAAGTGAGAGGCAGAATTACAGCTGTGCGCAGTTTAACGCTGTTTATGGTTCATCTACCTTTGGACGCCAGGATCTAAATCTCCTGGTCTAACCTCCTCATTCTACAGGTAAGGAAAGGAAAGTCCGCAGAAGTGAAGTGACTTAGGCAGGCTTAAGGAAGATAACCAGAACTAGGATCTCAGCACTCCTGACCATGCTGTGAAAGTGTGTGTGTGTGTATTATTTCCATCCCTTCTCTGTTCCACCCCTGCCATCACAGTCATTTCAATAATTAATATGATCTGGCCTCTCTTGAGTTTATATTATATTCAACTGTTTTTAATAGTAAAAATGAAAATGCTTTGCTTTGGTTAAACATGGGTCAAAGAATATTACATTTCTCACAACTTCCTGAAACAGAGCTGAGTGAGTACTATTAACTCCATTCCACATGTTAGAAAATCAAAGACCCAAGTTAAGTTGTTCCGGGCCAAGGACAGAGGGAGTTCCAGCTCTTCCCATCCTGGATTCCAGCTCGGGGACTGGACTTCGGTCTGATCCTCTTGTTTACACGAGCATAAGCAGGAACGTGCAGGTCCTTGAGCGAATGCCCAGACCCCTGTTCCGCAGCCCTCAGCGTCCCTCAGAACCACCTGGAAACCCCAACAGCAGTATCCAGAGGTAGGGCCTCCCTGGTCCGGGCGAGGCGGGGCGGCAGCCCTTTTCAGAGACCCGCGCGGCCGCCGAGGGAGGCGCACCGCCGCCGCCCGCCGCCAGGGGCGCTCGCGGCCCCGCCCTCCCGCTGGCGCCGGGCCCCGCGGCTCCGCCCGGGACGGTGCGCGCGGAGCGCTCTGCCTCCGTGTCCGACTGCTGACGTCGCACTTGCCCGAAGCCGGGCGGCAGCCCGCTGAGCGTGCGCCGGGGCGTCTGCGCGCCGCGCGGCGGCGCTGAGTCGCCGCAGCTGGGCTCGAGGCGTGCTGAAGCCCGGCTCTGCGCGCCGGCCTGGGCCACAGCTCTGCGCCTGGTCCCGAGGAGGGTGGGCTTCCAGCCCCTTTGGAGGACGACGCTGCCGCAGAGCGGCCGGGGCGCAGCTGGGCCCGCAGCCTGGGAGGAGTCCGCCGTGCCCTGTTCTTTTTCAACGGCAGAAGCTTCTAAAAAGAGAATGAATGAATGAAATCGCTCAGTCGTGTCCGACTCTTTGCGACCCCATGGACGGCAGCCTATCAGGCTCCTCTGTCCATGGGATTTTCCAGGCAAGAGTGCTGGAGTGGTTTGCCATTTCCTTCTCCAGGGGATCTTCCCGACCCAGGAATCGAACCCAGGCCTCCCGCGTTGTAGGCAGACGCTTTACCTAAAAAGAGAAGGGAAACGTGTTGCATACTGTCCTGAGGCAAGTTTAAGGCTGGTCTAAGGAGGCTGATTTCTTACGAATTCAAATACGCTTCAGGTATTTCAGTTTTACCGTGGACTTTGCTCTGCCGAGGAGAAGATGTTTCCTTCCCCCTCCTTCATGCTAGGCCTGCAGCCACCCAAATTTGGCTGCAGCTTGGGCTGAGTGGGGAAAAGCTCCCAGGGCAGGCGTGGAGATGTGGCTGTCTTGCCGGGGGCAGGGAAGGCCAGCCATCTGCCAGGAGGCCCCCAGAGCAACTGCCCTCAGACGAGAGAGAAAGCTGCCTTTGTCTGGGGCCGCGTGTGCCCAGCTGCTGGGCCTCGGTGGCCAACTGCACTGCTTTCTGGCTCACAGCTGGGTGATGAGGTCACGCTCCAGAATAATCAGGGCCAGGCACAGACCTCGTCTCTGTGGGCCCAGAGGTGGCACAACCGCCTGCTGCCTTGGAGAGGTCCGGGGCTGGGGTACCAAATGTTCTTTGTGAGCTGAGTCGCTCAGTGGCGTCCGACTCTTTGCGACCCCGTGGACTGTAGCCCACCAGGCCCCTCTGTCCATGGGATTCTCCAGCAAGAATATGGAGTGGGTGGCCGTGCCCGCCTCCAGGGCATCTTCCCAACGAGGGGATCGAACCCGACCTCTTACGTCGCCTGCACTGGCAGGCGGGCTCTTCACCACTGGCGCCACCTGGGAAGCCCCGAGGTGCCGTGGGCCCCCCCTTCCGTGTCAGCTGGGACCCAGAGCTGTGGGGCCCGGCGTGGTGCCTCCCAGACTCTGGGAAAGTCTGAGGTCACCCCCTCTCTCGGGGCCTCTGACCGTGTGCAGGTGGGGCCTGTGGCGGCGGGAGCGGGGAGCCGCCTGTGGTCGGGGCTCCACGGCGGGCTTCGTTTGTTGTGCTTGTTTTTAATTTGTGTGTCTGCACCAGCTCTTCTTTGCAGACGTGGGGTCTCTGGTTGCAGCCCCTGAGCCCTTAGTTCCCCGACCAAGGGCGGAAGCCAGCCCTGCCAGGGAGCAGGGAGCCTTAACCTCGGACTGGCAGGGAGGTCCCGGGCGCTCCGTTCTGCAGTTCCGAGTCCGCGCCCGCCCCCACTGCGCCATTTGCCCGCTCTGTGTCCCGACCCCCAGTGTGAGGCCTCACCCCACATGCTCAGCGCCCTGGGGCATGTTCCGTCTCAGCACCAGTGTCTCACCTGCATCAGCCATGCCTCTGAGTCGCTGCCCACCTTTGCCTTAAACCTGCCTCTTCTGTCGGTCCTCAGCGTCCCTCCCAGGTCGTCCAGGCCGGTCTGTGCAGGCAGCTTCCATCTTTATGTCTCTGCCAGATTTCCGCTGCTGGACCCCAGCTCTGACTTGTCATCCTGTCTCAGGCCTGTGTGGCTGTTCCTTTTTGGCGCCTCTTTTGGAGGGTCCGGGGGTGGGCGAGAGCGGCCTTCTTGTTGGGCTGGCACTGGGAGGAGCAGACAGACACAGGCTGGTGGTGGGCGCCTGGGAAGCTGGCGGCTGCCGGCCCTTCCGCGCTCATCTCTCGCCTCGAGGGCCGCGGAGAGCAGGCCGCAATCCCCTTAGCATCGCTGCGCGGATGTTAATAACTTATTCTCCTTTCTACTCGTTTCCTTTCCCCTGGGCACTCAGTAACTCCCTCGGTCGTTTATGGTTCCCGAATCGTCATTTCTGGCTGTGTGACTTCAGCTTTCTTTCCTGAAGGTTCTGGAATGGGATTATCAGGGAGGCTGGAGAAGAAATCCCTGGAGGACCGTGCGGGGCCTTGGAGAGGGAGCGGCTCCCCACTCCAGTACTCGGGCCTGGAGAACTCCGTGGACTGTGCGGTCCGTGGGTTTGCGGAGAGCCAGACGCGCGACCGAGTCCGGGGCAGGGCGGGCGGGCTGCACTCCAAGGCGTCTCTGCAGGCCTCTGTCACCAGGGCAGCCGGGAGCCGTGCCGGCTTGCACACCCGCCTTCCGGGAGCTGCGCGCATCGCATTTCTCCCGTGCTGACTCGACTCAAGGCTGCCTTGGAGAGGGACTCTGGGGAATGGACTTCTTGCCTGGCCGAGCTGACGCCGCATAGCTCCCTTCCCTTGTGTATGTGTGTGGCCTTCCTAATAAGCGGCCCTCAGAATGTTCCTGGTACAAGCAGGGGGCTGGGGTGGGGAGAATGAACGTGAGATGCGAACAGTGAAGGAGAACGAGGAACCTCCCCAAGTGGTAGCTCCTTCTCTGCCTGCGGCTCTGGCGCCTGCTGTTGTGTGTGGAACTGAAGTGCACAGTCTAGAATGAGGTTGCTTTCACCGTTGTCTCTGTGAGCAGAAATCCTCTCTGTCTTCTCCCCTCCAGCTCCTTGAGGCCAGGGCCCAGAATGGATGAAGTGTTCAAAGTAGGAGTCCTCGGTTTGGTCTTCTCTCTCCAAACTTCTAAGAGAACTGGTTCTGGCAAACTCGAGTTGTCTACATGACCTAGCTTATTTTGGCTACTTCGTGAAAGCAGCAGTATGGCCAGGCTGAATAGGACCATCTGGAGAATGTTCCTGGAAGCATTTTTGAAGGCTCAGATGGAAGTCAGCTTCTCAGGACTCGCCTGTACTCACTTTCTTACATGCAGGCTTAGGAAGAAGAGATTGGTCCTGGCTAAGAATCCAGCGGGTTAGCCTTAGAAGTAAACATTGACGCGAGCTGACCGGGAGGGTAGACTGCTTAGTGCAGCTGTGTCTGGCATGTTCTCTGAGCCTGGAGGGAAGGAGGAGCCCGTCTCTGCTGGGCTCAGGCTGGCGCTACCCCGTTGCCTGAAGCGTTGTCTTCGGCACACAGTCCTACGAGCTGCAGATTCGCCGTGTCTTGTAGTCGAGGCTGAAAGAGTGACTCAGAGACTCGTTTGCGCAGCTCAGTGACAGAAGGAAAAGCCAGATTCACCCAGGTCTGCCTGGCTCCAGGGCCCTCACTCTCTCCACCATACCACGGTGCTCCTCGTGCAATTGGCGTTGTTTTCCTTTCTGCTCTTCAGCCCGTCCATCTGGCTAATCTTGGCAAAATGTGTTATCAGCTCTGCCAGGGGTTAGGCATTTCTCCGGGAATGGAGATATTGGAGGGACGCCCAGTCTTCAAATCCACACATTCTCTGGTCTGTGTGAGGCTTCTGAAGTGGACCTGCCCCGGAGGGTAACACGCTGGGCCGTGCCCTGTCTTTACCGCTGGATGGCGGGAGCCGGGAGGTGGCCAGCTTTCCTGCCCCAGCCCTGCGCCACGTCAACGTGGAGCTCTTCTGACCCTTCGGCGCAAGTACCCGAGCTGAGATGGTCTGGGGAGGGTGGTCGGCAGCCTCTTCTCTGCACACACAGATTGCTGGGTCCTGAGTACGGCCCTGGCCACTGGTGGAGTCAGGAAGGGGCTCCAGAGCAGAAGTGTGGGCTCCGCTCCACTCCCTGCGAGCAGTTAGCCTTCGCTAAGACTGTCTAAGGGTCTGGGTCCTGGATATCCTGCCCCCCAGGAGGTTGCTCCATACTTAGTCCTGTTTATAATCCTTTTACTTTCCTGTCAAAACACTACCAGCTCAACAGCGGCCTGTGTATCTGTACAGAGTGCACACACACGCGCGTGCACATTCGTTTTGTTCTCAGCCCGAATCAGAGCAGCAGCGCTCCTGAGAAAGAGCGGAGGAACCAGACCGGCCTCGCTCGGGCGCCCCTGGCCGCCCAGCGCGGAGGCCTCCACACCCTGGTGCAGGGCCCGAGCTCGACCCCTGGCGGGGACTGGGAGCCTGCAAGCTGTGCAGCCGGTCAAGTGAAAATAATAAACACAAACAAAGACTAGAGTCACCCATACATGCTGGAAAACACCGTCAGTGCACAGCAGAGCCCCCCTTGTGATTAAAATAATGCATGAGAACACCACCAGTGCACAGCAGAGCCCCCCTCGCAATTAAAGCAATACATGAGAACACCTGGGGGTGGGAGGGAGGCCCAAGCCAGAGGGGACACGTGCACCTCTGTGGCTGATACGTGCTGATATAGCAGAGGCCAACACAGCATTGTAAAGCCATTATCCTCCAATTAAAAACAAATAAATTTACAAACTATATGAAAAACGCTTTGCATTTGTGAAAACAAAGTTGAAATGCATGTTTTTGCATTACAAAACATGAATAACCTTATGAATAACATTAATGTGTTCTGTGTCTTGTTGAATTTGAACATCTTGGGTATATTAATTTTACATTTTAGTATGATTCAGAAAAAAAGCGTAATAATTTCTGGGTGTCAGATGGCTAATGACAAACATTCTAAGGGTAAACTGCTAATTGAGTAAAGGTTTCTTGTGGAGGAAAGAATTCAGGGTCAGTGAGGAAGGGTGAACTGGAGCCTCTTAGCTTTGGCCGTCGGCTCCTGTGGGAGTGAATGCTTGTGGTCGGAGCGTGTCTCCCGCTGGTGGAAGACCCAGTCTGCAAAGAGGGGGAATTCTAAGGAGCTGCCCGTGTCCATGGGGCTGCCAGCTGTGTGTGGGAGGAGCAGGCGGCGTGGTCACGGCGTATCTCCTGCCGCGTGAAGGCTCCCGCGTGGCAGACTCCTCCGGCAGAGCAGGACGTCCAGCGAGTCCGGGGGTCATCGGCGCCGGCGTTGCCTCTCTTCAGTTCCCTGAACCTGGGCAAACCACCGGGCCAAAGCGCGCTGTCTTTAGCTCGAGCAGACCTTGGACGCGTCCCCGTGCAGTCACGAGTCGGGGGTGGGGGTGCCAGAACCGCCCGTGTGGGCCGCAGACGCTCTGTCCGCCCGGCCCGCGTCTCAGAGCACGGCCAGGAGGGCGCCGCTCATCCTGACTTTGGGAGCCCAGGCTCTCCGGGCTGACGGCGAGCTCCTCAGGCCGAGTCCCCAGCAGGGCGTCACGACCACCCCCAGCCCCCGAAGCCGAGCAGAGTGGACCACGGCTGGCCTGGGTCTGAAACACACCTTTGGCCGCTCTGGGCTGGAAGGGAGCAGACTCTTTGTGAAACCAGCGAGCACTTCGAGTTTTCCGTTGGCAACAGAAGTTCTTCAGCTGGTTTTCGCTGTGTCCTTGTATTGTGGAAGAAAGTTGCTCTTGCACACGTTGCCGCTCCTTCAGGCTAACTGTGCAGTCTGCTCTCTGGGGACACCGCAGAGCCGTGCAGCCTCTGGGAAGGCCTGGCGCGCAGGGGAGGGCTGGAACTCTCTGGAGAGCGGCTCCTGTGTCTGCCTGAGAGCCGGAGCCCTGCCTCCTCCCACGCAAGCCAGTCTCCCGCCAGCTGCATGCTTTGTGGAGAGATTTGTGGAGCTGAACCACAGCTGCAAGCTTTCTCTTCTCTTTTTCCAGGAACAGTGTTAAACGCTGTCAGAGCTGTTATGCAATAAGCGTAGACACACAACTGATTTCCTCCAGGAATGTCCAGAACTCCTGAGGAGTGTCCTTGTTGAGTCTGAGCATTTATAGACATAACGCATTCTGGGGATGGACAGAACTCATGCAGTGGATATAACCGACGTCCTGACGCAGCTTATGTCTCCAGTGCTTTGTTCAAGGACCTTCCGTGAGTCTAGTTAAACCCTGTATGACCCCTTCAGTTCTGAAAGTGAAGTCGCTCAGTCGTGTCCGACTCTTTGGGACCCCATGGACTGTAGCCTACCAGGCTCCTCCCTCCATGGGATTCTTCTGGCAAGAGTACTGGAATGGTTGCCATTTCCTTCGCCAGGGGATCTTCCTGACCCAGGGATCAAACCAGGGTCTCCCACATTCTAGGCAGACGCTTTAACCTCTGAGCCACCAGGAAGCAACTTTATTAAAGTGAGTATCTTAGCGACAGGAGCAGAGATTCTTCCAACTGAATCCCACTGTTCTGCTGACTTTAAAATTATGTTGGTTATTTACTGTGGCTTTTGGATTCTTTATCCTTATGGAGTTCTGTTGGATTAGGAAACTTTTTCTCTTATCACCCTGTGGGGTTTTTTAATGTTTTTCTTTTTAAAAATTGTTCTTTTATTGAAGTATAGCTGGTTTACAATAGCATGTTAGTTTCAGGCATTCAGCACAGCAAATATCTATATCTCACTGGGTCAGCAATTCAGAATAAATAAATGTGTATAATATTCTTCTTCAGCTTCTCTTCCCTTATAGGTTTTTACAAAATATTGAGCCTCGTATACGTGTCACACGGTTCATCCTTTCTGGTTGTCTGTTTTTTATACAGGAGCGTGTATACGTTAATCCCAACCTCCTAATGTATCCTTCCTATTCAGATTTCTCCATTTAAAATAAGTATGTTTAAATTTCTGATCTGAATGAATAACTGCAACTTGACATCTATTTCTGTTTCCCAAACCAGAACCCAGCTGACTTCCCACCTATGGACCCGTGTGATGGTCTGGCTCTGTTTAAACAGTCGGCATCCACGGGGCTCTCCTGGAGGGAGAGATTGTACAGGAAGAGGGACAGAAGAGAAAAACATATTTACTTAGCTTCACTGGTATTCAACACTGGGCTTAGTACCTCGTCAGGCTTGATCCCCATGATAAATGCAATCCCCATTTTATTCAGCTGAGTAAAGTATAACTCGGAGAATTTGTAGCTTGGCTGCACTTGTAAATTATAAAAAGTAAGAGTTTAAAAATTGATTGTACTGTATAGAAAATGTACAAATTACTCATGTACATCTCAAACTATATTACAAAGCAAATCACTAGTGAAACTACTGCCCAGGAATTGTGAGATCATGGCTTGGTCGTCTACGTCTGAAATTTGTGTGACTTTATCGTACTGCAGTCTTCATACTGGGGACATGTTTAGAAGTGGCCTGCTGGGTCGTAGTTCATGCACATATGTCACCCTTAATGAGAGCGACTGTTCTGTCCTTTACTGAAAGTGGAGAGGGATACTCCGCACCGTCGCTGTCACGCATCTTGTTGCTGTTGCTGGCCTCACGCACGCCGGATCCTAGTTTCCCGACTGGGCTCCCCGACCTCTGCGCTGCTGAGGCCTGCTGTGTGTTGAGAACACTTCGGTGCGGGAGAGCACCTCCTCCTGCATGCCTTCTTTTGTATTCTTCCCAACTTCCTGTCTAAAAATCGTGTCTCCCTTGCAAATGTAGTGTAAGCAAACTCCTGGCCTAGTTCTTAGCACTTAAGCAACCAGGAAACCAAAGTTGTTATAATAGTAAATAGTTGTTCAATAACTAATTAAGAGGAGTTACTTTTTTCTTTTTGTTTAATTTTTTGACTGCGCCACATGGCTTGCAAGATGTTAGTTCCCCAACTAGGGATCGAACCTGAGCAACAGCAGTGAAAGCCTGGAATCCTAACCATTAGGCAACCAAGGAACTCCCAGGTAGGTATTTTTTCTCATATTAGAGCTGAAAGATGCTGTAAAGTCTCATATAATAATATACATTTTTTCCCAGCCAGCCCAGTTGATCGGATGAAGAGCTAATGCTTGGAGAAGTGAGGAAGTGTGTTCAGAATGATTCAGCTCTCTGGGTGCAGGGCTGAGACGAGGATTCATCTCCTAACCCTAACCCAGGGCTTTCTCCATGGCCCCGGCTTAGTTGCATGTGTGCCCGTCCCTCAGGCATGTCTGACTCTTCGCGACCCGTGGACTGTAGCCCTCCAGGCTCCTCTGTCCGTGGAGTGAGCTGCCACTTCCTAATCCCAGGGATCTTCCCGACCAAGGGATCAGACCCAGGTCTCCTGGCCTGCAGGCGACTCTTTACCACTCTGCCACCTGGGAGCCCCCGTGGGAAATCCTCGCTGGGGAGGCAGGAAGGAGGGAGAGAAAGAGCAGGCCCCAGAGATACACGTTTTAGATTTTCTATTTTTATGCGAATAAGCTGAACTTTATAGGTAAGCGAAGAATGCCTCACACCGAACAAGGCAACCCCCGTGCTGTGCTGATACCTGATGCCAGCATTCTCACCCACCTGCAGAAGACGGCGGCTCCTGAGCCTTCTGCTGGCCTGTCTCCGCAGTGAAGCAAAGGTCGCAGTGACAAAAAGGCGACGTCAGCTAAGGGCACAGCTTGGGTGGCGCAGTCGCCATGACAGACGCTGTGGCGTGGGGGAGCTTTCTGGCTGAGTTAGTGCAGCGTCGTTGGCAAGGGTCACTGTAAAAATCCTTTACTCACCTTGTGCCCCTCCTCTGGGAATCTTTAAAATCTGCACCCAGGAATCATTACTGTTCACCTCACTCTAGCAGCAGAGTTATACATAAATGTGGTTATTTAAACTTCGGTTGAGGATCATAAGACCTGATAGGCCTAGCCCAGTTGTAAAGATTAGTCTGATTTATGCTTTTTTAATTTCAGTGTTTATTTTATTTATTCATCTGGCTGTGCCGGGTCGTAGTCGTGCAGCGTGGGTTTTCAGTTTTCTTTGCGGCATGCAGGGTCTTCAGTTGCAGTGTGCGGACTCTTAGCTGTGACAGGTTGGATCCGGTTCTTTGATCCCCGACCCCCTGCCTCGGGAGTGTAGAGTCTTAGCCGCTGGACCACCATGAGGTCCCTGAGTTATACTTAAAAGATAAACTGCCCTCTTACCATTTTCCATCAATTTCTTCCCTGATGATGATGAAATGAGTATTATTCCATTTTTCAGAGATGCTGGAAGGAAAAATCAAATCATTGTCCTTAAGAGACTTGTGTGTGAGAGGTGCTTAGATGCCATATTGAGGAGTGTATCCGTGTGGTATCAGGGGTCATTTGGGGGGACTGATTATCACTCAGGGGACAGGGCAGCCTGGGGCTTCAGTATACAAGCATGTAAAGGACTTTGGGGAGATGTTAGGTGGTCCCGTCAGCTGTTAGAACACTGCCCATGCGGACTGGCGAGCCGCACCCTGAGACGTGATCCAGGTGTTCGGATCAAATGGCTGGACCTTCTAGGTGTGGATAACAAAGGAAGGAAACTTAAAATCATCCATAAAGAGATCGTGCTCTATTTAAATATCCATGCTGCTGCTCTCGTAGCCGTGTATGTTAGATTATGGAAGCCATGGTGTAATGATTTGGAGCAGAGTTTAAAAAACTTTCTGGTGCTGTGGTAAAGAACCTGCTAATGGAGGAGACGCGGGAGACGCAGGAGACCTGGGTTTGGGCTCTGGGTCAGAAAAATCCCCTAGAGAAGGAGATGGCCACCCACTGCAGTGTTCTTGCCGGGAGAGCCCCGTGGACGGAGGGGCTGGGATACTGTAGTTAGTAGGGTCACAAGAAGCCGGATACTGCTGAGCACACATCATTAAAGAAACAGGAACAATTAAAATACAGCTTTTTTTCTTTCTAAACTTTCAACAGCTTCCAAGTGTTTCTTAATCTATGCATGACTTCCTTAATCTGGCTCACCCTCAACCTTCTTTCGGTTTGGATGCCTGGGCTGTGAAGGAGCCTCGAGCTTCGTCCTCAGCAGGTCTGGCTGTGGTGTGTATTCACCACGGTAACACTTGACCCCGGGGCTCACACGTGGCTGTAACAGTGCGTGTGCCGACATGGTGGCAGGTTTGCTGGTTTGGGGTATTGCATTTTGAGCAACTTGGATATTATCTCTGACAATAGATCTCAGCTTGAGCATTTCACACATTGTTATTATTCATTTTAAAGTCTAAGAAAGAAGGAAAGTGGAGTCGCTCAGTCATGTCCAACTCTTTGTGACCCCATGCACTGCAGCCCGCCAGGCTCCTCCATCCATGGGATTCTCTAGGCAAGATACTGGAGTGGGTTGCCATGTCCTTCTCCAGGGGATCTTCCCCACCCAGGGATTGAACCCGGGTCTCCCGCATTGCAGGCAGACTCTTTACCATCTGAGCCACAAGGGAAGCCCTCATTTTAAAGTTTAGAAGATGGCAAAATTTGGCTTTATGGATGAAATAGGAACTTCCCTCGTGGTCCACTGGCTAAGACTCCACACTCCTAATGCAGGGGTCCCAGGTTCGACCCCTGGTCAGGGAGCTAGAGCCCACATGCCACCACTAAGGCCTGGTGCAGCCAAATAAATCAATAAATATTGTGGAAAAGTAAAAATTTAAGAAATGAAAGAGACTGCAGCCAAGCAGTAATTACAGTAACATCTGAAATGTCAGCCCCCCTCTTGTATTTGGGGTTGTTAATTCTCAGAGCTGTAGAATATATTCAGTTCAGTTCAGCCACTCAGTCGTGTCTGACTCTTTGCGACCCCATGAGCTGCAGCACGCGAGGCCTCCCTGTCCTTCACCAGCTCCCGGAGCTCACTCAAACTCATGTCCATCGAGTCAGTGATACGATCTGACAATTTACATTTTCGGCAAGCCCTTGAAAGGTGACATATTTGCAGCACAGCCTGAGAGCCGCTGTTTTATACTGGGATGGGATTTTCACTTAGGCAACCGAACAGCAAAGACGTCTTGAACAGAGACTTCCCTGGCGGTCCAGGGGTCGAGCATCCGCTCGCCAAGGCAGGGGCGGATTCACCACCCACTCGGGGAGAACGCCACGTGTCGGAGCAGCCAAGCCCCAGCACAGCCAGAAACAAACCAATAGTTTCCTACACGTTGGCTTAAATAATGTAGACTGGATTTGGAGCTGACACTTCTCACACATAACTGGCTCAAAATAAGCTGCTTCGCTAATCAGCGTATTTCCTGTCTCAAGGAACACTCCAGGGGGACAGCTTGGGTGCCTGGTGGGGTTTGTAGAGAGGAATTCTGCTCTTAGTGGGGGCTCGATGAGGGTGGTCTCCAGACACCTCTGAGGACTCTGCTTGGTTGGGGATTTCAGTGTCAGCCTGCCCGTCACACCTTGGCTCTGCTCTCTGTCTCCATTGATTGGACAAGCTTCCGTTTCCTACTCACCGGGACTCAGCTCTCCCTGATTCTTTTCTGCATCTGTCTGCGTCCCTGTCTTGCTCAGTGTTTTATTATTTTCAGGGAAAGCCTGAAGCAGCCTTCCCTTCCAACCCTTCCTTCTCTTTCAAGATCAGAAAGGAAAAAACAGGTCAGCTGAGAGGAGCTTCCGTAGGAAAGTTTCCGTGGCAGGGATCCGCGTGCCTGGTGCATACAGATTTCCGGGGTGGAGAGAGGACCTGAGGTGACCCAGGTGCGGTGTGTCCCCTCACCTCACTCCCAGTCTGCGTGAAACACTCGGGTGGCTGTGACGGGCCCAGCCACGAACGGGCTGCGGGGCAGCTGCACACCCCAAGGGCGCCCTGGCTGCTCGGAGGGCTGCAGTTAGCACCCGGCCGCCAGCACGGGGCAGGCGGGCTAGAGGCAAGGCTGTTTCCTTGGTTTGGCTCCTTCTCAGGAGGAAGCCTGGGGCGCAGCCTCGGTGTTTATCCAGCCTGGCCTCAGCCGCGGTGTCCGGGTCCTGCCTCTTCTTCTTGCTGCCTCCTACCCGACCGACCCCGGTTTTCAGAACCTTTCTGCACTGCCCTGCTGCTCAGAGACATCACGTACCCAAGACCTGGGGAGGCTTTGTTCCTCCTCTTCATCAAGGATGGCTGTTCCGTTGCTCAGTCGTGTCCGACTCTTTGTGACCCATGGACTGCAGCACGCCAGGCCTCCCTGTCCTTCACTGTCTCCCGGAGCTTGCTCAAACTTGTGTCCACTGAATCAGTGATGCCATCCAGCCATCTCATCCTCTGTTATCCCCTTCTCCTCCTGCCCTCAGTCTTTCCCAGCATCAGGGTCTTTTCCAGTGAGTCAGCTCTCTGCATCAGGTGGCCAAAGTACTGGAGTTTCAGCCTCAACATCAGTCCTTCCAATGAACATCCAGAACTGATCTCCTTTAGGATGGACTGGTTGGATCTCCTTGCAATCCAAGAGACTCTCAAGAGTCTTCTCCAACACCACAGTTCAAAAGCATCAATTCTTTGGCGCTCAGCTTTCTTTACAGTCCAACTCTCACATCCATACATGACCACTGGAGAAACCATAGCTTTGACTAAATAGGCTTTGTAGGCAAAGTATTTATTGTCTGTGCTTTTCAATGTGCTGTCTAGATTTGTCACAGCTTTTCTTCTATGAAGCGAGGGTCTACGTTACAGTAGCACTAAATTGTCCTGCAAATTAGTCGTAGTTTGCTTCGGGATGTACTCTGACCTGCTCACATGACCATGACTTCAACCATGGTTGAGAACTGCTGATTCTGTACAGGATGTGCTCTGGGGGGAAAAAAAAATGTGCCCTGAATTCACAAGCCAGGTTTGTGGAAATGGGAATGGAGAAACAGTGATTATTCTCCTTGTATAGAACAGCGCCATAGTTTGTAAGTTGAGTGGAGGATACAGAGGTTTATGACAATAGCCTGTGTCTGTTGACTAAATAAACACTGTTCTTGCCACTCTGTACATTCCATTTGGTTTTGCATATGACCTTGAAAGAAGACATTTTTAAAGGAAAAGAAGTTAATTGAAGCTACTGTTGGTATAGGGCTTGATATTTGCAAAGCAATTTTAAATTCAATCATTTGAACCTGTGAAGATAAGTGTTTTTACCCAACAGTGTCTTATAAATGATGTCACTGAGGCCTAGAGGAAGACAAATGACTTTATTAAGATCATCCAGAAAAGGAAACTAGGACTTAAATCCATATCGCTGGATTCCAGATCCTGTATCTTTTCCACAGATACACAGCTGCCCTTTCAATATGTTCCAATTTTGATTTATCTAAGTAATAGGTATAGGTATCTTTAGACTTACTAATACAGTATTTTATATGTTGTATTTCATATTTACATTTAAGATATGACATACAACTTATATTCTATATTGTTTATATTTCATATTTGTCTTTGTTAATTCAGTGCTTGAGTTTCTATTGATCCTACCCACTCAGAAAAGAATAAGAGGAAATTGTGATTTCGGGTGTTTTGGTATTTTCACATTCTTTGTGTCATCAGCACTAACAATTTATTAATAAATAATTGAGAGCAGGTGAGCACCTTCATGGGCTTCCCAGGTGGCGCCAGTGGCAAAGCGCTCACCCGCAGGAGATATGAGTTCAGGCCCCAGGTCAGGAAGACCCCCTGGAGGAGGGCATGGCAGCCCACTCCAGTGTTCTTGCCTGGAGACTCCCGAGGGCAGAGGAGCCCGGTGGGCTGCAGTCCATGGGATCGCAAAGAGTTGGAAATGACTGAGCAACTTTCAGCTTCAGCTTAATGAGTTCTGCTGAATCCTTATTTTTTTGCTTCTGGTGAAAGTTAGACAGGATTAGACTTTCGCATTAGACAGGATAACACCTCTCAGCAGCTGCAGCTTGTATTCCCTCAGGAAGGGGGGCGGGGCGCTTAGAGCTTGAGGTTAGCACCCACCGTAACAAATCCTTGATTTACTCAATCTCAGGTGCTCCCTGATGGTCCAGTGGCTGAGACTCTGGCTCTCACTGCAAAGGGCTCTGGTTTCCATCCGTGGTTGAGGAGCTAAGATCCCACGTGCTGTGCCGTGTAGCAAAAATAAATGAGTGTGCTTAGCTTATTTTAGATTTTCATTGGAGTGCAGCTGACTCACCGCGCTGTGTCCGTCCCTGCTGTGCAGCGGCGTGCGTCGGTCGTGCATATCCGTATAGCAGCTCTTTTTCGGTTCTTTCCCCATATCCGGTCATTACAGAGCACTGAGTAGGGTCCCCTGTGCGGCACACTTCCCTGCTGTGCATGCGTTGCTGTGCCAAGCAGCTCCAGCTGCGTCTGACTCCCTGTGCCCGTATGAACTGGAGCCCGCCAGGCTCCTCTGCCCGGGGCTTCTCCGTGCAAGAACACTGGAGTGGGTGCCTCTCCTGCAGAGGGTCTTCCCGACCCAGGGCTGCGACTGCAGTCTCCTGTGGCTCCCGCGCTGGCGGTGGGCTCTTCACCACCAGCGCCGCGGGGAGGCCGCGCAGGGCCCCGTGTGGGTGTTCCTTGCAGCCTCCGCTTTATCCGCCGCCCCGCACCCCCGGTAACCGCGCAGCCCCGCGCACGCCCCGTGTGGGTGTTCCTTGCAGCCTCCGCTTTATCCGCCGCCCCGCACCCCTGGTAACCGTACGCTGCTTCCCCATCCGGCACTCTGCTGCTGCTTTGGAGATAAGCTCTTCGGCGCCTGTTCAGCCCCACACGCGGGCCGTCCCGCACCCCGTCTGCCTCCCCGTCCGCCTCGCTGCTCCCCGCGTGGCAGCCTCCGCTCCATCCGCGTGGCCGTAGCGGAAGCGCCGCGTCCCCGCCCGGGACCGCCTCGGGATTCAAGAGGTGCTTTCTCTCTGCCCTCCAGGTCTGCCAGTTCGTCGTCTCCGTGAACGGGCTTAACGTGCTGCACGTCGACTACCGGACGGTGAGCAACCTGATTCTGACGGGGCCGCGGACCATCGTGATGGAGGTCATGGAGGAGCTGGAGTGCTGAGCCCGCCGGGCCGGGCAGCGGCTCGCGGCGGGCGGTGTGGCGGCGGCGGGCCCGCGGGTCCCCGCTCCGCACACGCGCCTTCATTCGAGTTTCCTGCACTGATGCCCTGTTGTATGTGGGAGAACCAGGGAGTGTGTCTTTAAAAGAGAAAAAAGGAAAAAACACAATGTCTGTCGGTGCAGAAAAAGTTTGAGACACAGAATTTTTTCCCACGTGGTTGCATTGCCTTACTCAGCTTCCCTTTGCAGCTCGCATCCGTTGTTTCTGGTCTGCGTTCACAAAAAGTTGAGATGTTTCTTTCGCCAAAACAGCAACGTGCTAAATTTGCCTTCATGGAAATCAATACAGTAGTTTCTCTAGACTTTACGTTCTGCTCTCACCAAAAGGAGCACGGATCTGTTATTAGAGGATCTCGATTTAACTGAATTTAAAACTGAAGCGACATCCAAAGGATTAGTCCTTGTTAATCGGCGTTTTGACGGTTCTACAGCATGTTTCACTTTCTCTTCATTCCTGCCTTTAGTGTCAGCGTCTAACTTAATGTGTGTTTCCAATTATGGCAGTGGTTAAAAAGCAAACCCTGTGATGACGTGGGTGGGCAGAGAGAGAGATAATTACTTAAAACTGTGTGGGCTCTGTTTTCTCTTTCTGAGCCTGGATTATTCTGTCAATCAGCAACAGCAGCTTTCTAGAAATAATTCTGAATATGTTGAATGTCAAAACAGACAAGTTTGTATGTACATGTATAATTCAAAATCATGCCTCTGTCAGGATTTCACTCTGAAGCTGTCCCTTGTGAAGTATTCTAGAACTTGGCCCATATATGATAAAACTTGAAACGAAATTGCCTTATTAGCCTAAATTTCCACTAGCTTTCCAGTGTGACGCTTTCTAAGAACAGGACATGCTACTTATTTGGTGGGATCATTCTTCACCAAAAGCACCTACTTGCATTGTAACTTTTTAGCCCACTTGCACGTATGTGTGTGTCTTTTTTTGGGGGGCGGGGGAGTCTTGAAGAGAATGCATTTTGGAGCTTGGTGTGTAGAGGAAGTTTCTGAGTGCCAAATCAGGGAGTCGGGGAATGCCCAGTTGCTTTTATTTTCATATAACGCGTTCTGAATGACAAGGCTACTTTCTCATCATGTAACAAAGTACGGATGCTGTGCCTCGGCCTCTTTTTAGTGATGGGTTATAACATGGTGGCACTGGCGGAGTGGACGCGCCCTGCAGAAGGTGTCGGACGTCTGTGTTTCTGGTAACCAGCTTTCTCCTCTGTAGCCGTAGGCTGAGAGCAGGGTTTTGCAGGAATGCGGGATGCTAACGTGAGTCCGGTCAGCCTGCCTCCGGAAGTCCTGTGGTCTCCGTGCGCCCGCGCGTTTACACCGTGCGCCGGGCGCTGCCGTGCGCCCGGGCGCTGCCGTGCACCCCGCGCGTTTACACCGTGCCCCCGCGCGTTTACACCGTGCCCCGGGCGCTGCCGGGCGCCCGCGCGTTTACACCGTGCCCCCGCCCGTTTACACCGTGCACCCGCGCGTTTACACTGTGCCCCGGGCGCTGCCGGGCGCCCGCGCGTTTACACCGTGCCCCGGGCGCTGTGGTCGCTCTCCATGCTCATCACGACCCGCGAGGCAGTCAGAATCGCCCTCGTGTCTGGGACTTGGACGCTCGGTCTGAGCAAGTTTAGAAGAGGTCTCTGAGTCCCCACCGCGGCAGGAACTCCTGGGCGGCAGCTTGGATTCAGGCACCGTCTGTCCGGGGCGGGCGCCCTGCGCCACCCCAGCCCTCCGTGCTGGAGGCCCGCGTGGCGCGCCTTCTGCCCGCAGCTGCGCGGCCTCTCCTGCTCTTCTGGGCGGTCAGCGGCGGCCTCAGCCGTGCGGCAGCGGAGGAAGCGGGCCCTCAAGGCCCGCTGCTGTTAACAGCTGTGGAGGCGCTTTCCTTAGAGGTCGTCCCTGACGCCTGCTGGGCCCGGGGGTCCACCGCCGAGGAGGAGGCAGGCCTCCGGGAATGGCATCCTCCCGCCGGCTGCTGCTCCTTTGCTCCCGACCTGATGACTGTTCGGTGTTGGCCCCGCTCCACGTCCCTTCAGCCAGTCTAAGCCGCAGAGAAGGGTTTTCCTTGATTCAGAGCGTGGTGTTGATGTCTTTGCTCAGATGAAGGCCCAGGTGAAGGAAGGGTCAGTAAGGTGAAGGGAGGGAAGCCTTTGGCTCCCGCCACCCTGAGCTTACAGCCCAGACGCCGAGAGTTCTGCTTCCGGAGAGCGACCCCTGCCTGTGGCCCCGCCCAGGCTGCATCCGCACCCTGGGAGTGCTCCTCGGCCGGGCTGAGCTTTCTCCAGCTTTTGCACATGTACTTTTTCCTCCCTGGAATATTCTTCCTCCGTCTCTGCCTGGAACAGTCTGTCTTACGAACTCCCCTTAGGCATTGTCTTAGATATTCCCTCTGGGAAATCTTCACCAGCAGCCTGGTTCTGGGATGGATGCCCTTCTCTGAATTCCCAAGGACCCCTATACACCAGCCTCCTGTGATCCCAGCACTGCTGACTTTTCCTCGAAACGGTCCCGTCCCCGTCCGTCTCCCGGAGTTCTCTCTAAGCGTCTGCAGAATGGGACTGCGTCAGGCATTGCCGTCGCCTAGCACGTTTCCTGACACAGCAGGCTGTCAGCTCTCCACTGCTTTCTGAGCAGTCAACCCAGAGCATAGCTTCTGACACTGCTGATTTCGCTCGGAAGCCTGTGGTTGGCCTTTGGGCAGAGCGGTGCTAGGGTGACTGAGCACAGCCCGGTGTCCTGGCTGAGTTCACACGCGCACCTGAGGTCAGTGCTCGGGCGGATGCTCGGGGCTGGCTGGCCGGGGCTGGCTCTGTGACTCCATCTGGCTGTGGCCTGGGGCTGTGGCTGAGACTCCTCCGTTGGACTCATGCGGTCTTTCCCCATAGCTGACCCAGCACTGTTAGGTCTCATGAGATCAAAGAGGAAGAAGAGAAACTGCAAGCCCTTCTGTGGACCCTCCTGAAGCCGCACAGGGTCACTTCCGTAGCCTTTTCTTGGCCGGTGCAAGTCACAAAGCTAGCCCAGAACCAAGAGGTCCGAAAGCAGGCTGCCCCTGTGATGGGAGGAGCTGCCAAGAGTCTGGCCGTTTTTAATCCACCCAGAGTAGATACTACCTTTTGAGTGAAGGCCTAAGGAGTTACCTAGCTGGTGACAGACTTCAGCAATCCAGATGTCAATCACTGACCACACGCTGGGTAGAAATGCCACAGTTGTGAGCAAAGCCCCAGGCCCAGTGAAAACTGGAGAGTGGGAAATCCTAAAACCACGTGCTGCCTGGAGCTCCGGGAGCGCGGGTGTTGCCCTTTGCCTTTCGCTCAGGCTGGCGCGGTCTTGGTGGGCGGGCCGGGCCCCCGCACCTCCCTCCCTGCAGCCTCGAGGCCTCAGTGTGGCCTCCCCAGTGCAGGGCGGGGTGGGGAAGGCGTTTGGCTTTGGCTTGTTTGTGACACGCGGTTGTGCCGTGTACCAGTGGAAGTGAAGGATACACACTTTAACTCAGGCCCTGAGTTGTTAAATCATAGTATATTAAAAAGTAAATATTTTGTATGGCATTTTGACAGTTGAACTGCTTTAAAATTTAGAAATTCCATTCCTAAATGGAACACCAAGAATTATTCCGAATTAGGAGGAAGCAGTATTTTGAAGAACTTTTATTTCCTATATATGTGTGTGTCTCTGTTGTGGGGAACTGTGTGTGAGAGTTGAGATCGCTCATGGAGAATCTCTGAAATGGCTTAGTTTGTTCCCAGAGAAGACACATTTGGGTTTCCAGGTGTCCGTGTGTCTGTGATGGAGACAGAAATCACTTGAGGTCGAGTCACGAGCACAGGTGCACTTTTTTGATTCTGCTGCAGAGAGGGGATGCAGCCGCCTTGGGGCTGCCTCTGCTGCCTGGCGTTCTCTTATTAATCTCTGTCAGATGCTTACATGAGCTGATACATTTCTGGTCGAGAAATGGTGGGTAACATGAAGAGATCCATGTTTGAGTAGATTAGATACGGCCAACTTCACACTACCTTAAGAAAGATGAATGCATTGGAGCGGTAACAATTAATAGTTTAAAAATCACTGCTTTCAGTCCAAAATAGAGTCTCACTTTCCCAAATACTTATTCCTTTTCAAATATGTCATGAAAATAATCTGCTTTCAAGATCTGTTTGAATAGTGTTAACTATTCTCTCCTGTTGAATATTAATCGTGTTTCATTTTGATTATCTGTGATCAGAATAACCCAAGATCACTTCAGTTTTGCAAATTGGTTGGAGTCTGTTGGTGTCATTGACCATGGTTTTACTCATTCAAAGAAGAATTTCAGGTATAATGTGTTTTCCCTCAGTTCAATGCCAAGAGGACAAGTTTACCATGTAACGAAGGGAAGTTCATAATCAAAGTCACTGTATGGTCTTGTCAGATGCATTAATATATGTACTTAATATATATGTTCATTTTTAAATTAGGGTGAAATTTATTTTCTCTGTTTCTTAAAAGTTACAGCAAAATAATTAAAATTATAATATAACAATAGACAGTATAGCATGAAATAAATATAAAATTTTTAAAATGATGTCTTTAGGGTTTCAGCTTTTCCTTTCTTTAGAGAAAATTAACCAGTTTTTTAATCCTAAGAGTTGCATTGTAAAGCTGATCTACAACTAATCTGTCAGAGAGAACACATGGGGTTGGTATCCAATTCTCTAATGTAACCAAAAGTGCCATTTGTAAAACTGCTTAATGATGGATGTTTTCTGAAGCTCTTTTGCCTGGGGGGAAAAAAAGTGCATTAAAAAGGTTTTTTCTCTACTGTATTGATTTGAAATCATTTTTTCCCTACATATGTATTGGTGAGTGTTGCGAAGAGCTGACTCATTTGAAAAGACCCCGACGCTGAAAAGATTGAGGGCAGGAGGAAAAGAGGACGACAGAGAATGAGGTGGTTGGATGGCATCGCCGACTCAATGGACATGAGTTGGGGTGGAATCTGCGAGTTGGTGATGGACAGGGAGGCCTAGCGTGCTGCGGTTCATGGGGTCGCAAAGAGTCGGATGTGACTGAGCGACTGAGCTGACTGATGGAATAGTCTACCTGGAAAAATGCTATGTGGTTGCTATTTTGAAATGTTAGTTATTTTTTTATTTTCAACTAATTAGGAAATCAGTTCCACAATTCAGTGCATGTAGGATATAAGTAAGGAGGTGAGTGGTTATCCAGACTGCATTCAGTATTAACCAAAAGCACGTTACGTTTTTCTCATTTATTCGTTTATTCGCTTGTTCATTCATTCAAGAACAAGAAGCCTCCCTGAGGGCGTGTGTCTTCCTGGACAGTATGTATAAGGCTCTCCTGTTGGCTAGGTGGTAAAGAACCCACCCACCAAAGCAGGATACCTAAGAGACGGAGGTTCGATCCCTGGGTCAGGAAAATCCCCTGGAAAAGGAAATCACTACCGACTCCAGAGTTCCTGCCTGGGAAACCCCATGGACAGAGGAGCCTGGGGGGCTGCAGTCCAGACATGACTTAGCAACTAGGAGGACAAAACAGAGCAGACAGGACCCTGCGTTCAGCTCCACAAGTCACGTCTAGGCGTCTCCAGAAAGCTGCTCTCTATAGACAGGGGCAGATATGCAGTCCTGGGGTTGGTGCACAAGCCGCCCTGCAACCCCAGAAGCAGAGCAGTGACAAACCCTTACGTTTACGCGCTCTCCCTTCCCAATCCCGCCCCCACTTTCCCTTACCCAAGGTGAGCACGGGGGTGAACACTGTTACCCTTCTCCTGTCCTCTTTTGTTTTTTGGCCAGGCAACAGTGAGAGCGCTAAGCCCTACCTGCTGGACCATCAGGGGACTCCCCATGTTGTTTATTTTCAAAGGGAGCATGTCACGTGTTGTGTGGCTCTCAGTTCCCCAGCCAGGGATTGAACCTGTGCCCCCTGCAACGGAAGCGTGGAGTCTTAACCACTGACACCAGGGAGGCCTCTGTTCTCTTTGGGGTTTTTTTTTAAATGAACTGTATTTAAAGAACATCCAGCTTTATATAGATTTCTGGGACTTTCTTGTTTTTGTTCAGGATTATATTGCTAAGATTCTTCTAGATTTTTGTGTATAATTATAATTTACTGTTTACGGCTTCCTGAACTTTCTGTTTGTCTGTTTTCTTGTCAGTGGGTATTTGGGTTGTTTCCATTGTGGCTGTTGTGGTTGTAAGTAGGGTGACTATGAACAGTCTGGTACCATCTCCTGGGGACAAGTGTAGGAATTTTTCTTAGAAATCCACTTAGCAGAGTCAGAGGACACGTGAATACTAACTTTACGAGGTCACATTTAACTCCCTTTCAAAGCGGTTGGACTACAGCAGTTGCCCATCTGAAACATAAAAGTGGTAGACGTCGGTCAGCGTCTTCTCCAAACTCTGAAACTTCTTTTGTCAAATGTTTATTTGGTCTACGATACTGAGAATTCTGAGTTGCTGCAAAGCTCATAAAGTTTAAAGTACAAAAAATGTGAGAAGTAGTTTGTCATCCTGACGTACTACATTGATGTCTTCATAATGCCCAGGATGTTTTTGAAACTTTTACCATGCTACAGCTCTGATTATTATGACGCACAAATTATTGGTGGCGTCAAAGTCTTGACTCTCTGTGCACCAGTGCCAAACAGAAATACTGAGACAGAGTCACAGAGGAGAAAGAAAGAGTGACATTTTTTCTTTGCCAGGCAAAGTGGGCACACGGTAGGCTAGGGCTTCAAGAAGGCCGCCCCCTCCCTGAAGATCAGAGAGGCTGCACAGGCAGGTAGGGCTCCCCAGGGGGCACTAGTGGTAAAGAACCCTCTGCAAATGCCCACGTGAGAGGTACGGTTCCACCAGGGAAGATCCCCCAGAGGAGGGCGTGGCAGCCCACTGCAGCCTTCCTGGCTGGAGAAACCCAGGGACACAGGAGCCTGGGGGGCTGCAGCCCATGGGGTCCCAAAGGGCAGGACCCTGAGCCACAGGCAGGCAGGGTGTGTGGTGAGGATCTTGCTTTCTTCTCTCTTGTGTTTCAAAGGGTGGGCTGCTGATAAGATTAGGGTGTGAAGGGTCTCAGGCATCTGGTCTCCTAATCCAGCTTCTCCTGTCCCTGTAATCTTGCCTCGGGTGTTTCCTGACTGCTCCTCCCTTGAGAAGCAACTGTTCTGCCCTTTGGAACTCAGGGAAGGTCAGGAGGTGAGAGTCTTGCTAAAAGAAATGAAAGCCCTCCCTGACCAGGAGCCCACAGGGCGCTGCTGGCTTTGCTGGAAGTTGTATAGAACATATTCACAGTGAGAGTCGCTCAGTGTGTCCGACTCTTTGCGACCCCAGGGACTATATAGTCCATGGAATTGTCCAGACCAGAATGCTGGAGTAGGTAGCCTTTCCCTCCTCCAGGGGATCCTCCCAGCCCAGGGATAGAACCCAGGTCTCATGCAATGCAAGCGGATTCGGTAGATTCTTTACCAGCTGGGCGCCAGGAAAAAAGGCCTTAGATGCGGCATGGTTAGTTTTTATAGGCTAAGGAATGGGTGGATTATTCTGTTTCAAGGAAGGGGTGGGCATTTCCAGGTTTGGGCCACTTTTTGGCCTTTTGGGTCAGCTGCAGACCGGTGGCTGGGTCGTTCAGGATGCCAGTGTATCACTGCGAGCTGATAGTTGGGCTCAGGGTCTCCTGGAGGTAGGTCTTCCAGATCTTTCCCATCTGACTAGATCTTCCATCTCGGATCTAGTTAGTTCTAACAAGCTTTTGCCATATCCTGTGGCCACGCCATTCTTTTAAAGATTGTGCCCTCCCCCTTCCCTCGTGTCTCACCATCAGTTCAGTCACTCACTCATGTCTGACTCTTTGCAGCCCCGTGGACTGCAGCATGCCAAGCCTCCCTGTCCATCACCCTCTCCCGGAGCGTGCTCAAACTCACATCCATTGAGCCGGTGATGCCATCCAACCACCTCATCCTCTGTCGTCCACTTCTCCTGCCTTCAATCTTTCCCAGCATCAGGGTCTTTTTCAATGAGTCTGCTCTTTGCATCAGGTGGCCAAGGTATCGGAGCTTCAGCTTCAACATCAGTCCTTCCGATAATTAATGCTTGTTAAATAGCAGTATGTGTCTGTGAAAATCTCAGACTTACTGTGTGCTGTCCTGAGATGGAGGCGGGTTTTGAAGTCTCAATGCTGTCCCTCTTTCCTTCCTGTTTCTCAGACGGCCTGCGGAGAGCACTCCCCGCCCCTGGAAGCAGGCTTGTGTGTGTCTTAGTTTTCCCTCAGTCCTCCCGTAAGGTCAGACTGACATCTACTGGGGCACAGGAGGCCTTCAGTATGGCATCTTTCTTGGGGAAAGTAAATTTGCAGCAAGGACAGGGAGAGGTAAAGGGAACTTCTCTTTGTAACCCCTACCCCAGTCTTCATGGAGGAGGGCATGGCACCCACGCCAGTGTTCTCGTCTGGAGAACCCTGTGGGCAGAGGAGCCTGGCGGCTGCAGTCCACAGGGGCACAAAGCGTGGCCACGACTGAGCGTGCACGCACCCCATCCCGTCCCTTCCTGCTTCCCTGTCCCCGCGGGTCGCCTCTAGTTTGTTCTCTGGAGCTGTGCGTCGGCTTTCTTGTTACCTTCGCCGGTTTGTTGGGTCTTTTGGACTCCACACTAAGTGATATCACAGTATTTGTCTTTCTCTCTCTGACTTATTTCCAGGTCCCTTCATGGTGCTGCAAATGGCAAAACTCCAGTCCCTTCCAGGGCTGTGCAGGGCTCCACTGTTTCTGTATGCAACAGGGCCTTCTTTTACAGGGGTATTCAGGTCACACTCACCGTAAAAGGGATCAAGGCAAATCTCCAGGACTCCAGGCTTCTAGGGAAAGTTTCCCGATGACAGCAGTGATCGCTACTGATTGTCCACCGTGCGCCCAAGCATTTTACACATGTTACTGTTTTATTTCTTCTGCATATTGTCCCAGGTAACCATTTTCTAATGCATCTCACGGTGTTTCATCAACTCCACCTTTCCTTTTGATCCTCTACCTCCCCTACAACCTCCATCAGGCCAGAGCTTGGTGATACAGCTAGACTTTGCACTCATGCACAAGTGCGCGTACACACACGTGTGAATGAACTTTGCATCTTAATGCAGGTTGTGAGGGTTGCTGCTGTCTTTTCATCCCTGCCAATTCTTCATTCTTGGGTCTGTTGTGCTTTCCGTACATGAATTAGAAGGCCTTGATGTGTCAGACTTCCCTGGTGATCCAGAGGTTAAGAATCTGTCTGCCAGTGCAGGAGATGCAGGTCCGATCCCTGGTCTGGGAAGATCCCACATACCTTGGAGCAACTAAGTCTGAGCACCGCAACTACTGAAGTGCAAGCACCCTCAAGCATGTGCTCGGCAGCAAGAGAAGCCCCTGGAATGGAAGCCGGGCCTGCAGCTGGAGAGGAGCCAGCCGCTGCTCGTCCCAGCCAGAAAAAAGCCTGAGGAGCAACGAAGACCTGAAGAATAAATAAACAGTTTTTAAAAAGAGCGTGTTGAAGTTTTCACTGAGAAATGGGAACATGTCATCTGATTCTGGAAGGCTCCCCCAACACCCTAGCTAAGTTACTCTGATAGATTTTTCTTAGGAAAGAAAGGGGCTGTGAATATTGCAAGGTTGTTCGTGCCCAGGAGGAGAAAGCTCGGTGGCGACATGTACCTGTGGCTAACACGTGCACGGGACTGTTAGGGGGCTGCAAGCACCCCCAGGCTGCGAAGCAGCACAACCCCCCAGCCATGCTCGCCCCAGGGGCTGCAGTGCCCTCTTCTCACTCCCCGGGAAGGCCTTCTGTTCGCATCAGCTCTGTGGCGGTGCCTTTGGGTGATGTCAGCCTCTTCCTATGAAAAGCAGCAAGTCCAGAAACAAAGCACGCATGGGTGCGCCGGGCGGGACTGGCGGGACAGTCGTGGGTTCTCAGGGGCCCCGGCCCCCCCAGGAGAACACAGACTCCTCACGTGCCGGTGGAGTCTCTCCCCACCCGACCCCTGCCACCCCAAAGGGAATTCTGCAAAAAAAAATAAAAGTGCTCGCACAGCTTCTCACCCGGTGCCCTTTCATGGCGAAAAGTCTCTTCATGGTTAGTGTCCAGGCTGAGTTCATGGAAAGCTTCCTTTTTACAGAATTTGTGCTGACTGTGAGCTGGAGGGCGAGGCTGTTTCCTTTTGATCCTCCTTGTTTCCTTGACACCAACTGACTTTCTCTCTCTTTTCCTTCCCCATTTTGACTTAAAACCTGTTATTTCTCCTTATCGGCCTCCAGCAGGCTCTTCCAGCAGTTACTGAGGGCTGAAGCCTCTCTGGGATGCTGGCTGGGAGGGGGCAGCGTCAACACAACTGTGGAGGTGAAACCAGGCCAGAGAGGTTGCCCCGGAGAAGCCAGGGCAGAGGCTGCATCTGCTGCGGGCGCTGGGCGGCAAACAGCAGAACCAAGGCCGCGTCTGCAAATCAGCCGCCGTCACCTCAAGTCACAGGATTCAAGGAGGCTCATCCTTACGCCCTGGCATGGTCTGCTCCGTATTCACCCCGTTCTGTTGCTGTGTCTTATCACTGAAGATCTGAGCAGACTCACTTTGGTAAATCTCCCGTCCCTGCCATACAGCTCCATGACAGAATGCTCCATTTCCAAGCCTAGACGCTGAAGGCGCCACCAGGCGCTGCGTGGGTGCCCGCGCTCGGGCAGCTGTGCTGCGGCAGGTGAAGTGCGCCGGCCAGTGAAACGAGTGACTGTCGGCACCAGCCATTTCCACAGCACTTCTCTTGAATCCTCATAATCCTCATGAGGTGGTTATGAGAATCAAATTAAATGAGATAATTCACGTAAAGAGCTGACCATATGTCTGGCCTGATATCATTCTAGTTACCGTATAATAAAAATAGAGTAGCCTCACACGGCTCCTCTCTCTCCAGCACGTACTGGCAGGGAAGTGTGAGTGCCGTGGACTAACTACACACTTGATCCCCAAGCCGGATTCCTCTTCCTGGGCACGTGGAAAGTCTGTATTATCCAGCTGGCCTTGCCTCTGGGAGGGACAGTGGGACTCAGTTCTGGCCAAAGCCACATGGGAAGGAGTTAGGGACGCCTCTTCCAAGGCTACCTGTAGAATATTCCGTGGAGTGGGATGTGAAGGGTGCTGCGGTGGCGGGGTCCCGTGACTCAGAGAGCCTGGACCCGAGCCATCCATGGCCAAGGGCGTCCCGAGTCATGTGAGCAGAGAACAGGCTCCGGCGCTTAAGCCACTGAGGCTCCAGGGCTCACCTGTTGCTGCAGCATAGCTCTGACACTAACACAGTGACGCTGAAGAGAAGGGAGACAAGCGTTCTCAAAGTTAGTTATTTGAAAGCAGTTTATTACCAGACAAGGCAACAGTAAACATTCACACACGAAACGAATCTGCGCAGCCGTGCGTGGGGTTGTAGGGAAGCTACAGCGCAGCGGCCCCAGCTCTTTGGCCCCAGAGACCGGCTTCGGGGGCGACAGTGTTTCCTCGGATGGGGCGGGGTGGGGATGGTTCAGGATGATTGAAGCGTGCCCCGTGTACTCTGCACTTTATTTCTGCTACTGTCACATCAGAGCCACCTCAGATCGTCAGGCATTACATCCCAGCGGGTGAGGCCCCAACTACGGGGCGTCAGGCAAGGGGAGGCCCAGCCCAGGTTTGCATAATGACAGCAACGGCAGAACTGGGGTCTGCACCAGGCGTGCTGGGCTCCAAGACCAGTGCTCTTCTTTACCTCATCCTGCGTCAGTTTGGGACGGACAAGGCAAGGTGCCTGCTGCAGGAGTCAGTGATAAAGTACAAGGTCGCAGGGCGAGCCTGCACTGGATGATGTGTCAGCCCAGCCCACAAGCACGGTGCAGAGAGAGCCGAAGGACAAAGCTAACGCGGCCGAGCCGGCGTTCATGAGGGAGGGCCTGCCTCGCGGAGGACGGTGCACAGCAGGCGGGAAGCCCGCGGGGCAGGGCGCTGTGGAGACGGGTCGGGAGCGCGGCCCAGCCTGGAGGCTGAGCTTCGTGCGATTCTGGCGAGGGGACGCCTCACGGACAGGAGACGGAGGTGGCCGCGAGGCGAGAGAGAGGACAGAGGAGCCCCACCAGAGTCCCGGCGGACGCCCGCCGACGCTGCGCGTCGCGGTCACGGGTTACAGAAACACACAACGTACAGCGGACTTCCGGTGGGCCAGGGGCTAAGACTCCGCACTCCCAAGACAAGAGGCCTGGGTTCAAGCTCTGATCGGGGAACTAGTAACAGATCCCTGAGCTGCAGCTAAGGCCCAGTGCAGCCAAAAATAGATACATATCTTGAAAAATGAAGGAAATGCACGATATATAAAGACTGGCTCCATTATCGCTTACGGTAGTCAGATCTGCAATTCAGTTTTTCTAGAAAGATCAACCACCTCATCTCCAATGTTCCTGAGTACTAGACACCTGCATTTTGAGTCAGCTCTCACTGGGGTACACATACTAAGAGCTGGCAAAACTACCCAACAGCCTTATCATATACACAGTGTACAGTATGCTTTTGGTTTCCTGGCACTCTTTTTTCCCTGACAATACCTGTATTCTGGAGGTGAACAGCCTCTCCCTCATCCTGTGTGATTACGATTAGATGCCTCTCAAGGCGACGGCACCCCACTCCAGTACTGTTGCCTGGAAAATCCCATGGATGGAGGAGCCTGGTAGGCTGCAGTCCATGCGGTCGTGAAGGGTGGGACACGACTGAGCGACTTCCCTTTCACTTTTCACTTTCATGCATTGGAGAAGGAAATGGCAACCCACTCCACTGTTCTTACCTGGAGAATCCCAGGGGCGGGGGAGCCTGGTGGGCTGCCGTCTATGGGGTCACGAAGAGTTGGACACGACTGAAGTGACTTAGCAGCAGCAGCATGGTGCCCTAGTTTCCCCTATGAAAGAATGGGCCCCAAATCCAGGTTAAATCAACACTGTCCTCCAGGACCTTGAGCTTTAAGCAGAATAAACATGCATGGGAAAAACAGTTGACGTTCACAAACCCAGTGGTCCCTCAAACCTAGCCTGGCTCTTCTCTGAGCCTGGTCCCACAGCCTTCTGATGCAGTCTGTGGGCTCTGATGACCTGTGGTGAAGTGTGAGGTAAAGGCATGCAGGTTCACGATGAGGCGGTTGGGGGAGCTTGGAAGAACCAGGTATCAATTCCACAAAACAGATGGAGACCAAGGACCAGGTGGAGAATCAATTCAGTTAATTCATGTCTGACTCTTTGTGACCCCATGAATCGCAGCATGCCAGGCCTGCCTGTCCATGATCATCTCCCGGAGTTCATTCAGACTCAACGTTAATCATCCAGCCATCTCATCCTCTGTCGTCCCCTTCTCCTCCTGCCCCTAATCCCTCCCCGCATCAGGGGCTTTTCCAATGAGTCAACTCTTCGCATGAGGTGGCCAAAGTACTGGAGTTTCAGTTTTAGCATCATTCCTTCCAAAGTAATCCCAGGGCTGATCTCCTTCAGAATGGCCTAGTTGGATCTCCTTGCAGTCCAAGGGACTCTCAAGAGTCTTCTCCAATACCACAGTTCAAAAGCATCAATTCTTCTGTGCTCCAGCCTTCTTCACAATCCAACTTTCACATCCATACATGACCACAGGAAAAACCATAGCCTTGACTAGACGGACCTTAGTTGGCAAAGTAATGTCTCAGCTTTTGAATATGCTATCTAAGTTGGTCGTAACTTTTCTTCCAAGGAGTAAGCGTCTTGTAATTTCATGGCTGCAATCACCATCTGCAGTGATTTTAGAACCCCCCCAAATAAAGTCTGACACTGTTTCCACTGTTTCCCCATCTATTTCCCATGAAGTGATGGGACTGGATGCAATGATCTTCATTTTCAGAATGTTGAGCTTTAAGCCAACTTTTTAATCTCCTCTTACACTTTCATCATGAGGCTTTTTAGTTCCTCTTCAATTTCTGCCATAAGGGTGGTGTCATCTGCATATCTGAGATTATTGATATTTCTCCAGGCAATCTTGATTCCAGCTTGTGTTTCTTCCAGTCCAGTGTTTCTCATGATGTACTCTGCATATAAGTTAAATGAGCAGGGTGACAATATACAGCCTTGATGGACTCCTTTTCCTATTTGGAACCAGTCTGTTGTTCCATGTCCAGTTCTAACTGTTGCTTCCTGACCTGCATAGAGATTTCTGTATATGCCAAAGAGTTCAAGCCAGTTAAGCTGAGGAAATTAGATTTCCTAATTATTTAGAAAAGAGTGGGAGGTCAGCTAGGATGTTTTTGGTTGCAAATGACAGAAAAGCAGTTTAACTTAAGAGGGGAAAGGACCTTACTGTTTTATTTAACCACACTGCAATAGGAACAGTGATTATGTAATTTGTCTCCCACCTGGAACCCTTCGAGAAGGAAAGAGGGAGACATCAATGGCTAAGCCGGAGCAACGGATGTAAAGAGGGCTGCCTTAGGCAGACTGGGTATCTGCTCGTCTTTGTGCAAGGGAAGAGCCTTGAAGGCCAACAGGGTCTCTCTCTCTGCATAGCTGTTACTTTTCTCTACTTTCTGTTTCTCTTCTGTGGCCTTTATTTGCATAAGAATATGCAGTTGCGGCTTCCCAGGAGGCTCAGTGGTAGAGAATCTGCCTGCTGTGCAGGAGACCTGAGTTTGACCCCTCGTTGGTAAGATCCCCTGGAGAAGGAAATGGTGACCAACTCCAGTGTTCTTGCCTGGGAAATCCCATGGACAGAGGAGCCCACCAGGCAGCAGTCCATGGGGTGTCAAGAGTCAGACCTCACAGATTGCAAGACAGAAAAACGTTTCCAGCTGCTCCAGGATGAAATAGCCTACTCCAGAATTTCAAGGTGTCACCTGACCACCTCTGGACCAACCTTCAAGAACAAACAGATACACTGCTATCACTGGTTCACCTTGGGCCATCAGGCCCTTCTTGTGCTGCAGATACAGGAGTGCCATTAATCAATAGTCCTAGCAGTTTGAAGCAGCGTTTCCCCAAAGAAAAAGAGTCATTCTGGGAGACAAAACCACATATATCCATTATGACAGCACCTCATATAGATTGCCAGCAGTCAAGTTCACTGATAGTATGGACACTTAAAACTGAGTTGTTGGATAAAATGAATGTTATAGTAAGCTGTCTGATGCCAGAGCTACCTGGTAATGGGTTAAACCATGAACATCATGACCCAGGAAACCCTTGACAATCCAGTTTCACATTCTATCCCTTTCAGTTCAGTTCAGTCGTTCAGTCGTGTCCGACTCTTTGCGACCCCATGAATCGCAGCACACCAGGCCTCCCTGTCCATCACCAACTCCCAGAGTTCACTCAGACTCACATCCATCGAGTCCATGATGCCATCCAGCCATCTCATCCTCTGTCGTCCCCTTCTCCTGCCCCCAATCCCTCCCAGCATCAAAGTCTCTTCCAATGAGTCAACTCTTCCCATGATGTGGCCAAAGGATTGGAGTTTCAGCTTCACCATCATTCCTTCCAAAGAAATCCCAGGACTGATCTCCTTCAGAATGGACTGGTTGAATCTCCCTGCTGTCCAAGAGACTCTCAAGAGTCTTCTCCAACACCACAGTTCAAAAGCATCAATTCTTCGGTGCTAGCTTTCTTCAGAGTCCAACTTTCACATCCATACATGACCACAGGAAAAACCATAGCCTTGACTAGACAGACCTTTGTTGGCAAAGTAATATCTCTGCTTTTGAATATGCTATCTAGTTTGGTCGTAACTTTTCTTCCAAGGAGTAAGTGTCTTTTAATTTCATGGCTGCAGTCACCATCTGCAGTGATTTCGGAGTCCCAAAAAATAAAGTCTGACACTGTTTCCATTGTTTCCCCATCTATTTCCCATGAAGTGATGTGACTGGATGCCATGATCTTCATTTTCTGAATGTTGAGTGCCGGGAGCCAGCGTGAGGAACTGCGCCCATGGCAAAGGTCATGAGGAAGGAAGCTTGGCATACGCAAAGGCGTGATCAAGCCTCAGGAAAACCCCTGTTCCCGAGCATCTACCCCAAAACCAGAGTACTTTACAGGGGGCTGTCCCCCATAACTGTTTCTCTTGGAGGAGTAAACGTGCAGCTCCAAGGTAATAAAAATTCCTGGGCATGACAAGAGTGTTTCGATTGAAGGTTATCTAGCCCACCTGTATAGGTTTGGCCGCATGTGATTGTTTACAACCCCCAACTGTGAGAGGCACGAGATGTTTTGGACTTACTAAAGGCAAATTATTTTGGGAAGTTAGAAATTATTAGTATAGTGGGTTGGTTAGGAATTATATTGGTAAAGGGTTTTTCATTTGTTGTGCCAATAATTGCTGCTAATTCCCTGCCCTAGGTGGCACAAGGGCGTCTCAGGTCAAACCTCTCTGCTGACAGACTAGCTTGTGTGACAACCTCTCAGCCATAAACAGCACAGAGAGTTTGGAGTATTAGCATAGGGCTTTTTCTCATTATTGAGTCAATGATTACCACCAGGCCTCTGTATCCTTAGGCACCTGGGAATATATTAATCAATGTATTTGGAATATAGAAAAGGAAATATAGTAGTTTTTAAGGTTAGCAATACTAGACTTTTTGAGTTAATGAATTTTCTCTTTTGTAATAGATCACTGTACTTTGTTATAAATCACTGTGTCCTTGCTATGTAAAAATGTAACTTTATCACTATCTTAAGACTAAGTAGATCTTAAGAGGAACATTGGTGAAAGGATTTTCCTTTGTTGGGCTGATGTTTCCTGCTAAATCTCCATATTCTCTGCCTTTATAATGACTATAACTAGCATATAGGAGAAATAAGTATTAACCTT
>SJYG01000824.1:849898-877004 GCA_006410535.1 Litocranius walleri | reverse complement strand
CAGAAATAGATGTTTTTCTGAAACTCTCTTGCTTTTTCTATGATCCAGTGGATGTTGGCAATTTAATCTCTGGTTCCTCTGCCTTTTCTAAAGCCAGCTTGTTCATCTGGAAGTTCATAGTTCACATATTGCTGAAGCCTGGCTTGGAGAATTTTGAGCATTACTTTACTAACGTGTGAAATGAGTGCAATTGTGCAGTAGTTTGAGCATTCTTTGGCATTGCCTTTCTTTGGGATTGGAATGAAAACTGACCTTTTCCAGTCCTGTGGCCACTGCAGAGTTTTCCAAATTTGCTGGCACTTTTGAGTGCAGCACTTTCACAGCATCATCTTTCAGGATTTGAAATAGTTCAACTGGAATTCCATCACCTCCACTAGCTTTGTTCGTAGGGATGCTTTCTAAGGCCCACTTCTCTTCACATTCCAAGATGTCTGGCTCTAGATGAGTGATCACACCATCATGATTATCTGGGTCATGAAGATCTTTTTTGTGAAGTTCTTTTTTTTTTTTTTCGTTTTCTTTTTTTGTGTGTGAAGTTCTTCTGTGTATTCTTGCCACCTCTTCTTAATATCTTTTGCTTCTGTTAGGTCCAGACCATTTCTGTCCTTTATCGAGCCCATCTTTGCATAAAATGTTCCCTTGGTATCTCTAATTTTCTTGAAGAGATTTCTAGTCTTTCGCATTCTGTTCTTTTCCTCTGTTTCTGTGCATTGATTGCTGAAGAAGGCTTTCTTATCTCTTCTTGCTATTCTTTGGAACTCTGCATTCAGATGCTTATATCTTTCCTTTTCTTCTTTGTTTTTTGCTTCTCTTCTTTTCATAGCTGTTTGTAATTTAATGCCTCCCCAGACAGCCATTTTGCTTTTTTGCATTTTTTTTCCATGGGGATGGTCTTGATCCCTGTCTCCTGTACAATGTCAGGAACCTCATTCCATAGGTCTTCAGGCACTCTATCTATCAGATCTAGGCCCTTAAATCTATTTCTCACTTCCACTGTATAATCATAAGGGATTTGATTTAGGTTATACCTGAATGGTCTAGCGCTTTTCCCTACTTTCTTCAATTTAAGTCTGAATTTGGTAATTAGTTCATAATCTGAGCCACAGTCAGCTCCTGGTCTTGTTTTTGCTGACTGTATAGAGCTTCTCCATCGTTGGCTGCATAGAATATAATCAATCTGTTTTCGGTGTTGACCATCTGGTGATGTCCATGTGTAGAGTCTTCTCTTGTGTTGTTGGAAGAGGGTGTTTGCTATGACCGGTGCATTTTCTTGGCAAAACTCTCTTAGTCTTTGCCCTGCTTCATTCTGCATTCCAAGGCCAAATATGCCTGTTACTCCAGGTGTTTCTTGACTTCCTCCTTTAGCATTCCAGTCCCCTATAATGAAAAGGACATTTTTTTGGGGTGTTAGTTCTAAAGGGTCTTGTAGGTCTTCATAGAACCGTTCAATTTCAGCTTCTTCAGCGTTACTGGTTGGGGCATAGAGTTGGATAACTGTGATATTGAATGGTGATCATTGTGTCGTTTTTGAGATTGCATCCAAGTACTGCATTTTGGACTCTTTTGTTGACCATGATGGCTATTTCTTCTGAGGGAGTCCTGCCTGCAGTAGTAGATTTAATGGTCATCTGAGTTAAATTCACCCATTCCAGTCCTTTTTAGTTTGCTGATTCCTAGAATGTCAACGTTCACTGTTGCCATCTCTTGTTTGCCCACTTCCAATTTGCCTTGATTCATGGACCTGACAGTCCGGGTTCCTATGCAATATCTATCCCTTTAGAGTCTAGTATATAATAGTCCATTAGAGACCTGGAAAGCCCCCAAGGCTTGGAGTTCCTATAAGCCTCTAGAACCGCTCAAATGAAGTGAACTTACCCCAAAAAACCATTGGCAGAAGCATAAGGGTGCTGGGCACCTTGAGTTTAACCCGGAAATTGGGAAACAGGAAGGAAAGTGAGGACTCCTGTGAAAGGACCGAGGAAGAGGATGCTGGAGACAGACTCCCCTCCCCTCCCAGCCTGGCCGAGCCCGTTTCAGGCCTCTTGTTGGAAAGTGCCTTCCTTTCTTTCTCTTTCTCTTCTTTTACCAGGGTCCCTGAATTGGAGCGTGGAGTCTCAAGTCGTGGCCCGCCAGGGAAGTCCCTGCGCCGCGATTTACAATAAAACTTGGACTCTTCCGCCGCCCTGGGGGTCCTCTCCACTTGGCGGAGGAGCGCGTGGTCCTAAAAGGCGGCTGACGTCTCTTTGCCCCCCGACAGCCCTTGCCTGGGAGGAAAAGGAACGGATAAACGTGTGGAGGCTGCCTGGTGCCTGCGGGCTTCCCCCCAAAGAAGGCGCAGGGTGGAGAGCGGGACTCCACGGAATACGACCTCGCAACGGATCCCTGGCCACGCCGGGGAGCACAGTGCCCGCGGGGAGAGCTCGGCAACCTCTGCGCCTTCCCGAGACTTCGGCCTGAGCTCCGATTAGCACCCGGAGGGCTCCCTGTGCAGCGCCGCCCCTCGGAACCGCCCCGGCCCGGAAGGCGGAAGCGCGGCCCGGTTCCGGACGGGAGATCCCACACGACTCCTGCTGGGCGCAGGAATCCGGGCCAGTCTCGGGAGGCTCCTGGAACTAAGCAGCATGTGGGCACACCAGCAAGCGTGGACACCCGGGGAAGCAGCTCCTGACACACCGCACAGCTCACCTGGTTCAGAGTCCAGGGTCCCGCAACAGCCGGAGCAGCCACTGCCGTGCGGGTCTGGGGTCGGAACATACCGGCCGTCCACTTTGCTCATTTGTGTTTTTCCCCGAATGTTTTCTCTCGCTTCGCTCACGGTTCAAGACCATTTCGTTTCCAGTTTTTAATGCAAGCATGGAGAGGTTGCTGTGGACGCCTTCCAGACTGAGCCGCTGGGGCTGGGGGCCGGGACTCAGCTGGCCCCTTCTGGCCCGAGCCCTCTGCTACAGGCACTGCCGCGCATTATTGTCAGCAGTCAGGGTGTGGAAGGAGCCGCGTGCCTACCACGAGGTGGTAGTAGCAGTGGCGAAGTGGCCCAGTCGTGTCCGACTCTTTGCGACCCCATGGACTGTAGCCCACCAGGCTCCTCCCTCCATGGGATTTAAACGGATCAAACGACGTGATGGATGTGTGTGATGATGGAGTATCGTTCACCTTAGAAGAGGAGGCGAGCCTACCATTTGTGACGGACAGCTGACCTGGAGGGCGTGATGCCAGGGAAACAGGCCAGAGACGAATACTGCATGGTGCCACTTATATGTGGAATCTAAAAAAGAGAAAGTTGACTATACAGAAACGGAGAGTAGAAAAGTGAGTCCCAGCCTGGTGAATGCAATGGGTAATCCTGCGTTGTATAGCTGAAATTTGCTAAGACAGCAGAATTTAAATGTTCTCACCAAAGAAAACAATCCAAAAGGGAAAGAGAGAGAGAGGAGCTTTAAAGAAAAGACTAAGCTACTGAAAAGAAAACTCAGAGACTTGAAGAGACTCCAGTCAAAGGGGAGTATGTGGCTGAGTGTACGAGGCCCGCTTCCCCAGCGCCAGCGCCGCCGGATGTCTCTGAAGGACCGTCTGTCTGTCGGTCACCTCCGAGCTCCCGCGGCCTCTGCTCCAGTCACCTGCGCTCTCTGCTAAGTCAGCTTGATTCTCATAGGTGTTTTACTGGGAGCTCCCCCAATAAACTTGTTGCATAGAAGCGTCCATTGTGGAATTTGCTTTCTGGCCCGAGCCCTCTGCTACAGGCACTGCCGCGCATTATTGTCAGCAGTCAGGGTGTGGAAGGAGCCGCGTGCCTACCACGAGGTGGTAGTAGCAGTGGCGAAGTGGCCCAGTCGTGTCCGACTCTTTGCGACCCCATGGACTGTAGCCCACCAGGCTCCTCCCTCCATGGGATTTAAACGGATCAAACGACGTGATGGATGTGTGTGATGATGGAGTATCGTTCACCTTAGAAGAGGAGGCGAGCCTACCATTTGTGACGGACAGCTGACCTGGAGGGCGTGATGCCAGGGAAACAGGCCAGAGACGAATACTGCATGGTGCCACTTATATGTGGAATCTAAAAAAGAGAAAGTTGACTATACAGAAACGGAGAGTAGAAAAGTGAGTCCCAGCCTGGTGAATGCAATGGGTAATCCTGCGTTGTATAGCTGAAATTTGCTAAGACAGCAGAATTTAAATGTTCTCACCAAAGAAAACAATCCAAAAGGGAAAGAGAGAGAGAGGAGCTTTAAAGAAAAGACTAAGCTACTGAAAAGAAAACTCAGAGACTTGAAGAGACTCCAGTCAAAGGGGAGTATGTGGCTGAGTGTACGAGGCCCGCTTCCCCAGCGCCAGCGCCGCCGGATGTCTCTGAAGGACCGTCTGTCTGTCGGTCACCTCCGAGCTCCCGCGGCCTCTGCTCCAGTCACCTGCGCTCTCTGCTAAGTCAGCTTGATTCTCATAGGTGTTTTACTGGGAGCTCCCCCAATAAACTTGTTGCATAGAAGCGTCCATTGTGGAATTTGCTTCCAGAAAGTGAAGAGGAACTAAAAAGCCTCTTGATGAAAGTGAAAGAGGAGAGTGAAAAAGTTGGCCTAAAGCTCAACATTCAGAAAACGAAGATCATGGCATCTGGTCCCATCACTTCATGGGGAATAGATGGGGAGACAATGGAAACAGTGTCAGACTTTTTATTTTGAGGGGCTCCAAAATCACTGTGGATGGTGACTGCAGCCATGAAATTAAAAAACGCTTACTCCTTGGAAGAAAAGTTATGACCAACCTAGATAGCATATTCAAAAGCAGAGATATTGCTTTGCCGACTAAGGTCCGTCTAGTCAAGGCTATGGTTTTTCCAGTAGTCATGTATGGATGTGAGAATTGGACTGTGAAGAAGGCTGAGCGCCAAAGAATTGATGCTTTTGAACTGTGGTGTTGGAGAAGACTCTTGAGAATCCCTTGGACTGCAAGGAGATCCAACCAGTCCATTCTGAAGGAGATCAACCCTAGGATTTCTTTGGAAGGAATGATGCTAAAGCTAAAACCCAAGTACTTTGGGCACCTCGTGCGAAAAGTTGACTTATTGGAAAAGACTCTGATGCTGGGAAGGATTGGGGGCAGGAGGACAAGGGGACGACCGAGGATGAGATGGCTGGATGGCATCACCGACTCGATGGACGTGAGTGTGAGTGAACTCTGGGAGTTGGTGATGGACAGGGAGGCCTGGCGTGCTGCGATTCATGGGGTCACAAAGAGTCAGACACAACTGAGCGACCGAACTGAACCTGACTCCTGGTGAGGTAGAATACAGATACAGACAAGTGCATTGACCCTAACTGTACAATTCAATGAATTTTCACAAAACGATCACACCTATAGCTCATGGAGGCTCGTGCGTGTGTGCTCAATTGTGTCTGACTCTTTGCAGACCCATGGACTGTAGCCTGCCAGGCTCTTCTGTCCGTGGGATTTTCCAGGCAAGAATACTGGAGTAGGCTGCCATTTGCTCCTCCAGGGGATCTTCCCAACCCAGGGATGGAGCCTGTGTCTCTTGCGCCTCCTGCATTGCAGGTGGCTTCTTTACCACTTATGCAACCTGGGAAGCCTCATACTTGGATGACCAGCACCCAAATCAAGAAATATCCAGCCAGGGTGAACAAAATGTCCTACTGCATAGTACAGGGAACTATATTCAATATCCTGGGATAAACCAAAGTGGAAAAGACCATAAAAAAGAATGTGTGTGTATATATATAATTTATATTTATATTATATATATATATATGTGACTCACTTTGCTGTACAGCAGAAATTAACATTGTAAATCAACTATAATTCGATTAAAAGAAATTTGTTTTTTTAAAAAAGACATCCCACTTGCTCTCCTCCCATCGCTGAGTCAGCACAGCTTTTTAAACAACAGTCGATTATTTAGGGACTTGGGGCTGCTGGGTCCGTGCGGCTCCTTGGGCTTCCTCTCGAGGCGCCGGGAGCAGGGGCCGCCCCTCATCGCGCGCCGTGGCTGCCCGCGCAGAGGTGCTGGGGCTCTGGGCGCCCGGGGCAGCCTCGCGCGGCTCGCGGGCTCTCCGCTCGTCCTCGCACTGGCTCTCACCACCAGTGGGCCACCAGGGGCCCTGCTGTCTCTTCTGATAGCGTGGATGTATCTTACAGGGCTTTACTGACAGGGTGTCACGTAACCTGTTCTCTTTTTGTGTCAAGGTTCTCTCGCTCAACACTGTGTGAGATTCGTTCATTCATCGCTGCGAGAGGCCATGCTCGCCTCATTCCTAGGGCTATGCAGTATCCACCGTGAGAATATAGTGCCATTTATCTTTCTATGCTGTGGTTGATGAACATCTGGGCAGTGCCAGTTGGAGGCGGTTATGAGCAGCGCTGCAAAACCTCTGAGTGGGCGTGAGCGCTCATGGGGCTTCCCAAGTGGCGTTAATGGTACAAGAATCCACCTGTCAACGTAGGAGATGCAAGAGATGCAGGTTCCACCCCTGGGTGGGGAAGATCCCCTGGAGAAGGAAATGGCACCCCACTCCAGTATTCTTGCCTGGAAAATTCCATGGGCAGAGGAGCTTGGCAGGCTACATTCCACGGGGTCACAGTCGACAGGACTGAACGAGAACAGAGCGCTCATTGCTGTAGGGCAGTTAATACTTAAGTTAATTAGTAGGTATTTCTAAACAGTTTTCCAAAGTGCCTGCACTAAACTCTATTGCCAGTTGCAGACCGTGAACATTAACACCAATTCTTGGTGTCTTCCACCCTGAGCCATGGCGACAGTGAGTGTACTGTGGTTTTAATTTGCATTTTTCTGGAGGCTAGTGAAAAGGAAAGGCACTCAGTCACGTCCAAATCTCTGCAACCCCATGGACTATACAGCCCACAGAATTCTCCAGGCCGCAGTACTGGAGTGGGTAGCCCTTCCCTTCTCCAGAGGATCCTCCCAACCCAGGGATCGAACCCAGGTCTCCCACATTGCAGGCAGATTCTTCACCAGCTGAGCCACCAGGGAAGGCTGGAGGCCAGTGAAGCTGAGCCCATTTTCATGTTTCTTGGCCTTTTGGATATTCTCCTTTGAGAACGTTCAAGCTTTCACCCATTTTCCTTTGGGTTATCAAGACAATTCTTTCTTTACTGTTGGCTGTTGGAAAACTGTACAGAGATCACCTTCAGTATAGGGGGAAGAGGAATTGTTCAAAGCACACAGGGAGGAATGTAGGCGGTGACAAGCAGGAGCTTCAGTTTCCGGGCAAGGGAAGCAGGGACGAGAGTCACCCTCAGCAGCAAAGCCGTGGACTCACCTGGGAAGCCACGGACACAGGGGGCTCCAGCTGCGGGTGCAGGAAGGCCGGAGTGGGGCTTTGAGGGCAGCCGCGAGCATCGCAGGAGCCTGCTCCACTGCTAAGACCCCGCGCGCATGAGCAGTGCTCTTCACGCTTTCCAGAATGGTGAGAAAAGCCTGCGGTTCTTGGCTGGCACCCACGAGGAAGCTGGAGTGAGCCAGAATGGCCGCTGTTAGTCCTGTGTGCCCAGGCAGTCACGAGGGCATGAGGTGGAGAGCGTGGTCCTGGAGCACAGGAGAGGGTGCGCCCTTCTCTCAGGTTCACTCAGCCTCTGCGTGTGAGAAATAACCAGGACAGAGGGACCAGGAACACAGAAAACGCCACCCACCCGCTGTGGTCCTGGGGAGCAGCCGCGGCCGCGGACAGCGGGAGGGACCAGAGACGGTCCTCTTCCCACCCGTCTACACGGCCTCGGACCAGTCCTCACCGTCCCCGGGGAGTTCTGAAGCTGCTCTGGACCTGCTTTTCTTTCTTTAAAAAATAAAACAGTCACTTATTTGGCTGTGCCAGGCCTTAGTTGCGGCATGCAGGGTCTTTTTGATTGTGACTTGTGGGAACTTCAGCCGCAGCGTAGAGGACCCCGTTCCCTGGGCCCGGGATGGAGCCCGGCCTCAGCATTGACAGTGAGGGGTCTCAGCCCCTGGACCCCCAGGGGCGTCCCTGGGCCTCGCTTTCCCATCAGCTTGATGTGATGCGTTCCCTCGGATGATTTGTTGATGCCTGGGGCTGAGCCTAAACACTGGGGCCCCTTTTAGTCTTTTCCATGCCCCTGCCCAAGGACCGACGCTCTGGTGAAGACCTTGCTGTTGTGTAGTCCTAAGTCATGTCCGACTCTTCGTGACCCCATGGGCTGTAGCCCACCAGGCTCCTCTGTCCACGGGATTCTCCAGGCAAGGATACTAGAGTGGATTGCCATTTCCTCCTCCAGGGGATCTTCCCCACCCAGGGATCAAACCCATGTCTCCTGCAGTGGCAGGAGGATTCTTTTATGTATATATATATATATAGAGAGAGAGAGAGAGAAAGGAAAGTGGAAAGTGAAGTCGCTCAGTCGTGTCCGACTCTTTGCGACCCCGTGGACTGTAGCCTTCTAGGCTTCTCTGTCCATGGGATTCTCTAGGCAAGAATACTGGAGTGGGTTACCATTTCCTTCTCCAGGGGATCTTCCCAACCCAGGGATTGAACCCGGGTCTCCCGCATCGGAGGCAGACGCTTTAACCTCTGAGCCACCAAGGAAGCCCCTAATATACTGAGCTACCTGCGAAGCCCAGTTTCAGCCTTATTGGTTTGCTAAGAATATATTCTCTTCAGGGAATCTTTTTATTTTAGAGTTGGGGCAAAGTTGGAAAAAAAGAGACACTTTCCATAAGCCTCGTCCACCCTATTGATCCTGCAGGAACCTTGTGCCTGTTAGTTATTAGATAAGCACACAGGGGAAAAAAGTTATTTCACTTGTTGATTCAGTGACACTTCTATTGTGCATCTGTTATGCTCCAGGTGATGTGCACGCTGGAGATACAGCAGGACACGAGCCAGACACAGTGCCCTCATGGAGCGCTTGTTCCAGTAGGCCACACAGACAGGAAGCAGGCAGCACCGATGAAACCTAAGACTAGGGACGCTCAGAGTCCACTATCTCAAAGTGGCCAACCCTCTTTTATGTTAATGTTTTTTAATAGGAAGAATTCATTGAAAAACTCTAAACACAGTTACTAGGACATTGGTTCTCAATGAGGGTTGATTTTGCCCCCGGGGGCCATTTGGAAACACCTAGAAACATATTTGGAGCATCTTAAGGATAGCAGTCCTGGATGCTGACAAACATCCTACTGTGAGGAATTCCTTAGCAGTCCAGAATTAGGACTCTGTGCTTACCCTGCAGAGGGCTTGGGTTCAATCCCTGGTCAGCAAACCAAGATCCCACAAGCTGGACAACACAGTAAAATAAAGTAAAAAACATCCTCCAGTGCACAGAACAGTTTTCCATAATAAAGACCCATCCTTCCTCAAATACCAGTAATGCCAAGGGTTAGAACCCTGATTATCCAGCTGGTGCTGAAGCTGAAGCTCCATTACTCTGGTCACTTGATGCAAAGAACTGACTCATTAGAAAAGACCTTGATTCTGGGAGGGATTGGGGGCAGGAGGAGAAGGGGATGACAGAGGATGCGATGGCTGGATTCCATGGACATGAGTCTGAGCAAGCTCCATGAAACAGTGAAGGACAGGCAAGCCTGGCGTAGTGCAGTCCTTGGGGTCACAAAGAATCGGATGTGACTGGGGGGCTGAGCAACAAAAGAACCCTGATACTGCGACCATATGACAAGACTCCCGTGTCCTTCCTGAACGTTCTCCCGTGTGCAGGACAGCCCTCTCCCCCGCAGGAAAGAGTCAGCTGACTCCCAAGTTTAAAGGTGCTGCAGTTCCTGTGTGCTCAGCCCTGGCCCTGTCCACGCCCAGGAGTAGCTTTTCTTCTTGCTGTTATTCCAAACCAAATTCTTTGGCATTATAGTCACTGAAAATAACTTAGCGGCCCTTACTATGAGACTGGCATCATGATAAGACCATTTATTATCTCATTTACTTATCAGGAAAATAGGATATGCATAATATCTTCATTACAACTAAGGAAACAGAGGTTCAAAGAGATTAAAGAATTTCCAAAGTCACACAGCTCATGGGTGTCAGGCCTGGCATTTGAAACCAGCTCTGACAAAGCCTAGGCCTTTAACCAACCTCCTTGACTAGCTCTTCTGCTGATTTCATTACTTGACGTTCTTATGAGGTTTTGTAGTTTTCAAAGCACTTTCACGAGGTCAGCCTCAAAGGAGGGTAGTCCGGTATAGCACTGGCTTAAAGTCTAACCTGTGTTTAAGTCCTTGCTCCCCTTGTGATGTCAGATAAATGACCTCTTTTTTCTGTTATTTTTCAGATTCTTTTCCCACTGAGGCTATTACAGGGTACTGAGCAGAGTTCCCTGCGCTCTGCAGCAGGTCCGTGTCGGTCATCTGCCTAAAAACAACTTCATTTATTCACTTGCTTTTGGCTGTGCTGAGTCTCTGCCGCGGCACGGGCCTTTCTCCAGTCACCGCGAGCGGAGGCCCCTTTCTGGGCTGTGAGAGGGCGTCTCATTGCAGCGTCTCGTCTGGCCGGGAAGCCTGGGCTCCAGTGCGTGTGGGCTCAGAGCGCAGGCTCAGGGGCTGTGGTGCTCGGGCTCGGTTGCTTCTTGGCAGGTGGGACCTTCCCCGACCAGAGAGCGAAGCCGTGTTTCCTGCACTGGCAGGCAGATGCTTGACCGCTGAGCCGTCAGGGCGGCCTGGCTACCTGGCTTAAATATGGCGGTGCACACCTGCCAGTCCCAGGCCCTCAGCCTGACCTTCACGTGGCCCCCACCAGCCCTCCCCTTGGTAGCCGTGAGTTTGTTTCCTAAGCCTTTGAGTCTGTCTGCTTTGTAAACAGGCCGCCGGTCTGAATGGCAGAGGGATGGAGACCGTGGTGGCTCCCGCACTGGCACCTAGCCTGGCACGCATTGCTTCTGCTCACGGTCCTTTGCCAGGCCCCTTGGCCACACCTGCGCCCAGCATCTCCACTGTGCACCTGGGGAAAGACCTGAGAGTGTCTGGGGCGCAGTGTGGGTGACACCTGCAAATACCTTCTGTGTTGTTTACTTTTACGTGTTGGCGCGCCTGGATCCGATGGTGCCCAGATGTTTGGTCAAGCATTATTCTGGCTGCTTTTACAAAGGGTTTTTGGATGCTATTTACATTTAAATCAGTGAATCTGAGTAAAGCAGATTGCCCTCCGTCGTATGGGTGGGCCTCATCCAGTCAGTCAAAAGTCTGAATAGAATAAAAGACTGACCATTCTCTGAGCAAAAAGGAATGCTGTCATCAGACAGTTTTTGCACTTAAATATAACATCGACTCCTCTTGAGTCTCCAGCCTGTGCACTCACCCTTCAGATTCTGGACTTGCTAGCCTCCTCAATCAGGGGAGCTGATTCCTTTACATAATTATTTCATACATGCGTCCTATTGGCCTGTCACTCCGGAGAACCCTGGCTAATTAATCAGTCCACATTATGTGGGATGCACGCTGATGTTTCTTTGTTTTTTCAGTTTACTTGCATTTTATCCTGTGCTATTCTATTTTTTTTTTGCTTGTTCAGTAAGTTTATTATTGTCTTATCTGAAAAGTCTTGATGGGAAATTGTGGTTTGGTTTAACTCTCAGCAGCTCGTTCCTGAGCACTAAGGAAGCTTGCCTTCTTCTGAGCTACCCGATCTTCTTCTGGGCAAGTGACATTTTGGGACAGTTCCACCTCTTCTTTTTAACTTCTTTCTTAGGCTTCTTCTCATACGCTGGATTCTCTCCAGTGTATGAGCATGAGCTTTCTTACACATCTCCTCCATCATGTCTGGAGTTACGTTGCTCTTTATGTACTCAGAGAATTGCTTCTTGTACGCATCTTCATCTTCTTCAGTCAGGTAGCACATGTAATCTGCAACGTTTTGCCCCATGATGTGCTTTCGGTGGACCTCAGCACTGAATTCTTTGCTTTCTGAATCATAACCGGGGAACCGTTTGGTACTGTGAGGGATAGACAAGCCTCCATCAACAGCTCCCTTTAGGGCCCCAAAAACTTTATTCCCGGTAGTAGTTCTGGCAAGTCCTGCATCCAAGTAACAGGTGAAGGCACCAGGTTGACCATCAATGCTCTCCACATTGTATTCATCGCCAGTCACCTCAACTTGTCCTTCATAAATTTTGTCCATACCAAACCTATTAAGAAGCCTGTGGGCCAGCAGCAGGCCAGTACAATATGCGGCAGCATAATTTTTGTCAGGCCAACCTTCACACCAGATTTTGGGAGTTCATGAGCATAAGCTGCACAAACTATCATATCTCCTTCTTTACAGGTATAAGCAATCTGACAAATGATATCTCTGTTCGTTACACGAACAATCATTCTGTATTTAGGTGTGTTGTATTTATTTTTATCTTGGATTACCAACCGTTTCCGAGCATAGTAGTCAGTTTTGCCCTTTCGCCTTCTTCTGAACTTCACTTGGTATCTCTTGAAGTAGGCCTTGTTCTTGACAACTTTAACAAATCCCATCCTGCAGAACAGAACCTCGACTCTGCGGCTTGCCACAGAGCTGCCTATTCTATTTTTTAAATGCTAGTCACAATCTAATAAGTAGATTTCAAACTCTCCTATGGATTGCAATTATAAACTTCAAAAAGACTGACTTACATCCAGCTGGAAGTGAAACAGTTAAGAGTAAATTCTGATCTTAGCCACTCAGAGAGCATTTTACTAGTTTTACACAAGAAATGTCATCGTGTCCCTGTGTCTGCTTAAAGGGAAAACAGAACAGAGCCTCGCTTTATTCTGACACAGCCAGCCAGGCTCTCTTCTCCCCACAGGAAGCGATTCTGCCCACACTCACTGATGCGGCAGGAGCAGGGTACTGACCGGGCAGAGCCTGTGCACACCCCTGGTGACTGAGCTGAGCAGGCGTCCGGAGCCAGGCTGCAGAGTTCCGCAAACAAAGAGAGCCTACCTCTTGAATGCTGGGTGTTAGGAGTTCCACGGTTAGGAACCTTCCAGTACCTCAGACATTATGAAACAACAGCTGAGTTTGTAGGGACTCAGCCCACCCTCTACAGTGAGAGTCGTTGGCACTTTACAATTAGCATTCTACAATTACATGGCTTGAACTCCAGTTACTGTGTAACGGTATTCTGCCAGAGAAAACCGATCACTGCTAACCGAGGGACTGCTGAAAATCATTAGTTTGTGTAAGAAAGTCTGTCCCAACAAATTCTCTTGTTGTTTCATAAGGGGAAGGTGAAGTCGCTCAGTCGTGTCCGACTCTTTACAACCCCATGGACTGTAACCTACTAGGCTCCTCTGTCCATGGGATTCTCCAGGCAAGAATACTGGAGTGGATTGCCATTTCCTTCTCCAGGGGATCTTCCCAACACAAAGCCTTGAGTTAAAGAAACCCTCTTGTTTAGTTGCTAAGTCGTGTCTGATTCTTTTTTTTTCTTGTCCAGTTTTTTTGTGACCCCATGGACTGTAGCCCACCAGGCCCCTCTGTCCATGTGGCTTCCCAGGCAAGAACACTGGAGTGGGTGGCCGCTTCCTTCTCCAGGGGATCGTCACCCCCAGGGATGGAACCCACGTCTTGGGTGACAGAACCCCGTCTGTGTTGACGGGCGGACTGTTTGCTGCGAGCCAGCTGGGAAGCCCTGAAGAAACCCTCTAGGAATGATCATAAGCAGATATATAAAGTGGACAGGCCTTACTGGTTCAAAATAGAGGCCCTCAGATGCAGAATAGGTGAAGCCATGTTTCCACTGCATAGAGGCCATGCTGATTGCACAGAGGACGCCTGTGGAGGGCCCATTCACACAGACTCTGAGGGATGCTGCCACTCAGAGGCGTGCATGGTGGCCCTGCCCAGACGCAGTCTACCTTACTGAACATGCCTCACAGGGCTTTTTCCCTCTGGCTCTACCAGGTAACCAAAGCTCTTAGGAGTCAGTGATAGATTAGAAAAACAAGCCTCGACTCTGTTTCCATACGAAGGAAAAGAGGCTTGGTGAAGCCGTGATGGGGACACCATCGTGTTGATCAGAGACCGAATCCTGGGTTCTCCCCGCAGTTCCGTGGCTGAGACTTCAGCTTCCAATGCATGGGGCTGCCTGGACCGCACGCACCTTGGTCAGGGGGCTAAGATCCCACACGCCCCAGGGCCAAAAAAACAAATCATAAAACAAGAGCAATATTGTAACAAATTCAGTAAAAGACTTCAAAAATGGTCCACATCAAAGTGAACAGAAAATACACACACACAGACGCCGTTATGGTGTCTAGACCAGGGCTCGTGTCTGCTCCTCTCTTTCTCTTCAAGACAGTTCACCCCTTCTGTTGAAGAGCCAAAACAAACTCAGACAACCCAGCAAAACAAAACACAATCGTTGAGACAATGCATTAAGCAGAATACTTACACTGGAAAAATACAGGGAAATATACGTGTGTAAAGACAGGGAAAAAAAAGTCTAAATTTATGTGAATATAACAGTTCGATTATGACCTGATTTATAGGAATTAAAAATGGTGTCAGAGCTCCAGCCCTGTATGCAAAAAACATGAAGACAGGAAGTTCAGTTCAGTTCAGTCGCTCAGTCGTGTCCAACTCCTTGCAACCTCGAGGACTGCAGCACACCAGGCCTCCCTGTCCATCAGCAACTCCCGGAGTTTACCCAAACTCATGTCCATTGAGAAGGTGATGCCATCCAGCCCTCTCACCCTCTGTTGTCCCCTTCTCCTCCTGCCCTCAATCTTTCCCAGCATCAGGGTCTTTTCAAATGAGTCAGCTCTTCCCATCAGGTGGTCAAATATTGGAGTTTCAGTCTCAACATCAGTCCTTCCAATGAACACCCCAGGACTGATCTCCTTCAGAATGGACTGGTTGGACCTCCTTGCTGTCCCAGGGACTCTCAAGAGTCTTCTCCAACACCACAGTACAAAAGCACCAATTCTTTGGCATTCAGTTCAGTTCAGTTCAGTCGCTCAGTCGTGTCGGACTCTTTGCAACCCCATGAATCACAGCCTCCCTGTCCATCACCAACTCCCGAAGTTCACTCAGACTCACGTCCATCGAGTCCGTGATGCCATCCAGCCATCTCATCCTCTGTCGTCCCCTTCTCCTCCTGCCCATAATCCTTCCCAGCATCAGAGTCTTTTCCAATAAGTCAACTCTTTGCATGAGGTGGCCAAAGTACTGGAGTTTCAGCTTCACCATCATTCCTTCCAAAGAAACTCCAGGGCTGATCTTCTTCAGAATGGAGTGGTTGTATCTCCTTGCAGTCCAAGGGACTCCCAAGAGTCTTCTCCAACACCACAGTTCAAAAGCATCAATTCTTCGGCACTCAGTTCTCTTCACAGTCCAACTCTCACATCCATACATGACCACTGGAAAAACCATAGCCTTGACTAGACAGACATTAGTCGGCAAAGTAATGTCTCTGGACCTAACAGAAGCAGAAGATATTAAGAAGAGGTGGCAAAAATACACGGAAGAACTGTACAAAAAAGATCTCACGACCCAGATAGTCACGATGGTGTGATCACTCACCTAGAGCCAGACATCTTGGAGTGTGAAGTCAAGTGGGCCTTAGAAAGCATCACTACGAACAAAGCTAGTGGAGGTGATGGAATTCCAGTGGAGCTGTTTCAAATCCTGAAAGATGATGCTGTGAAAGTGCTGCACTCAATATGCCAACAAATTTGGAAAACTCAGCAGTGGCCGCAGGACTGGAAAAGGTCAGTTTTTATTCCAATTCCAAAGAAAGGCAATGCCAAAGAATGCTCAAGCTACTGCACAATTGCACTCATCTCACATGCTAGTTGGAGAAGGCAATGGCACCCCACTCCAGTACTCTTGCCTGGAAAATCCCATGGGCGGAGGAGCCTGGAATGCTGCAGTCCATGGAGTCGCTAAGAGTCGGACACGACTGAGCGACTTCACTTTCACTTCTCACTTTCATGCATTGGAGAAGGAAACGGCAACCCACTCCAGTGTTCTTGCCTGGAGAATCCCAGGGACGGGGGAGCCTGGTGGGCTGCCGTCTATGGGGTCGCACAGAGTCAGACATGGCTGAAGCAACTCAGCAGCAGCAGCAGCACACGCTAGTAAAGTAATGCTCAAAATTCTGCAAGCCAGGCTTCAGCAACACGTAAACCGTGAACTCCCTGATGTTCAAGCTGGTTTTAGAAAAGGCAGAGGAGCCAGAGATCAAATTGCCAACATCCGCTGGATCATGGCAAAAGCAAGAGAGTTCCAGAAAAACATCTATTTCTGCTTTATTGACTATGCCAAAGCCTTTGACTGTGTGGATCACAATAAACTGTGGAGAATTCTTTGGCACTCAGCTATCTTTAACCCTAAAATCCAGACGCTTCTCCCAGTCAGCCCATAGCTTGGGGTTGTCTTTGGCCTCACAGGTTTCCCAGTGAGTCAGACTATACCTGAATGCTTGGAGCTGTCTGATATTTTTCTGTTTATTTAAGGACAAGACTGAGCCAAGAGTCGGTTCATTTAAAACATGTGAAAAGAGGCAAGTAATTTGTCTCAGGTACTAAAAAGGCCAGACACATTGAAAAGATTAACAGGTCTCGGCCTCCTGCTGAATCCAGCCTGGCAAACTGGGTGGAGAGCTGCGAAGAGAGCAAAGGGGGCCTGGGGGCTGGCGGAATTCAGTTGGGTGTGGGCTCTGTGTGCGAGAGAAGACCACCGAGGTCTCTGAAAAGAGAAGCCCGTCACACAAGCCGAGCGCTGGTCCGGAGAGCTCCGCTGCGGCTGTTGAAGAAACGCTCACCTCGAGTGCCTGACCGGCAGGTGGGTGATGGAGCAGGGTGGGGGGTGCCGGCAGGCGGGTGATGGAGCAGAGTGGGGAGGCGCTGCCCGCTGGGGCGCGCGGCGGGGCTCCTCGGCGTGGAGGGCAGGCGCCCCGAGGGCTCCGCTCACCTCGCGGGCTGTTTCAGAGCAACCCACCGCAAAGTGGCGGCCGCTCCAGTGTTCTCGCCTGGAGAGCCCATGCACAGAGGGGCCTGGCGGGCTACAGCCCGTGGGGTCGCAGGGTCAGACGCAACTGAGCGGCTGAACAACAAAATCACTGCCTAACAAAACAAAACAAAACGAAACACAGTTGTGGGCCCATGCTCGCCTCAGCCCCGCACATTAATAATCCACGCCGCAGCGTCTCCTGAAGACGCTCACAAATTTGCCACTGGATGGGCTTTCTTAATTTTTCTGTTTTTTTGACATGGACCATTTTAAGTCTTTATTGGTTACAATATTGCTTCTCTTTTGCTTTTTTGGCTGGGAGGCATGTGGAGTTTTAACTTCCCCACCAGGGATCAAACCCACAGACCAGGACCAAACCCACAGACCTGGGACCAAACCCACAGACCAGGATCAAACCCACAGACCCGGGATCAAACCCACAGACCAGGGTCAAACCCACAGATCAGGATCAAACCCACAGACCAGGGTCAAACCCACAGGCCGGGGACCAAACCCACAGACCAGGACCAAACCCACAGACCCGGGATCAAACCCACAGACCAGGGTCAAACCCACAGATCAGGATCAAACCCACAGACCAGGGTCAAACCCACGGGCCAGGGACCAAACCCACAGACCAGGGTCAAACCCACAGACCAGGATCAAACCCACAGACCCAGGACAAAACCCACAGACCAGGATCAAACTCACAGTCCAGGACCAAACCCATAGGCCAGGATCAAACCCACAGGCGGGAACCAAACCCACAGCCGCTGCACTGGAATCGAAGCCTTAACATTGCGCCGCTGGGGAAGTCCCACAGCCTTCTTTCTGGTCGCTTCAGCCTTGCTCACAGGGACAGTCTTGCTCCAAGGATTTACCCGAGAACATGATGACAGTTCTCTCTGGAGACAAGGCAGAGTGCATCATGTTAAGTTTATCCAGGTGTGGCTGTTCACTAAGTGTGCAGACTCTACACCAGGAAGCATAACTGTGTACTGATCAGTGCTGCCTGGGTATGGAAATGTGTTATTTCTTGAGTTATTTACAAAGCCATTAAGCCGATAAAAACATGTAACATTTATTATCCTTCTATATACTGTGTACTTTGCATCTCACCTCACTTACGCTTGCATTGACAGGTATTGCTGTTAATATCACTTTATGGGTAAGAATGCCTCTGAGGGCAGAGAGGTTGTACAATTTCCCAAAGTCACACAGTTAGGGGCAGAAATGGGATTAGACCTGGGGGTGTGGCCAAGTAACAATCCATAAATCTAACTCCTTGACAAACATTAAATCTCTTGCCCATCCATGGACTCCACCACTTATTCTGAGTTCCTGCCCCGCTGGGAGGGAGTGGAGGGAGACGGCCGAGCCTTGCGCTTCCAGCCATGCCCGCTCCCATGGCCTGGCAGAGGAGAGTTTCATGGGGGTTGTTTCTTGCAGCCCCTTGAACCGTATCTCTTCTTTTTAAAATATTAATTCACTTGTTTATTTCGGCTGTGGCGGGTCTTAGTTGCAGCACGTGGGCTCAGCTGCATGTGGGATCTTAGTTCCCGAGCAGGGATTGAAGCTGCAGCCCTGCGCTGGATCACCAGGAAGCCCCGCCTCCCTCTTCTTGGGGCATTGTTAGCTCTGTTGGAGTTCCTCAGAGCACTGGTGAACGTCTTGGAGTAAGGACCTAACCGCATGCTTCCTGCCAACTGGAGCCAGCGAGAGCCATCCCGGTTACACGAGGCCAGGTAGATGGAAGTTCTGTCAGCAAAAAGCCTGTGCGTCATCCTCAGCAAGTGAGTTAGGACCTGATGGCTGTTCCCGGGCCTACAGCTTCCAACACTGGGGAGACAGACGGCTTCCTTTTGACCTCCCAGGTAGCATGCCAGATGCAGCAGGCGTGCCCCTTGAAGAGTGAACATGTTTTGGGGTACAGGAGCTTGGGGAAATGTTTGAGGTGCACCTGCTGGGAATTAACAAAGAGAGATCTTTTTAGATCAATGCCGGTCAAGCTGTTTGCTGCGCAGGGACTTGGTTTCAGGTCCCTAGAGAAGTAAGGACGTGAAGGGATTACTCGTGAATGAAACAGTCAAGCAGGCTGGGCCGCCTAGGAAAGGGAGGGGGCAGAGCCGCGAGCTTGTGCTGTCGGAGGGCTGCGGCCCGGGGGGAGGGGGAGCTGGGGGGTGGGGGAGCGCCTCAGTGTCTTCCCCTCTAACAAGCTGTGGCTGTTGGAGGCAGTGGTCTGCCTTGCCCCAAGCTTGGCGCGGCCTGAGCCCCTCCCTGGCTGGCTCAGGCTGACTGGCCGCGTCTGGCCCACCCGCAGCTCCTGTCTAAGTCCTCGGCCTGCCCAGAGCCTGCGGGCTCCGCCCTGGCGGCCTCGGCCCTTGCAGAGGGCCTGGGCAAGGCCACGGCTCTCCTCTCTGATGCCCTGCATGGACTCCTGGAGCTGCAGGACGGAGAGCTGCCCAGAGAGCCGCCAAGCCCCGGCCCCCCTCTGCTAGCCGCACGGACTGCAGGCTGCCCGCAGCGGGGCCACTGTCCACAGTCTGGACGGAGAAGCGGGGAGGAGTCTCTTCCCGCTGGCCTTCTGCCCCAGGCTCAGCCTTTCTCCCAGAGAGGGGAGATCAGGACACTCTGAGCCCCGCGTTCTCTACCTTCCTTGTCCGACACCCATGATCTAAGTGACTCACGAATATCCTCTCTGGATTTTAGTTGCCTCGTTTGGCCCATTCTCACTCTCTTCTTCCCACAATCCCATCATTAGAAGAGCTAAGTGTTTCTTTTTTTGGTTGCACTTTGTGGGCCTGCAGGACCTTAGTTCCCTGACCAGGGATCGAACCTGTGCCCCTTGCAGCAGAAGTGCGGTCTTAACCACTGGGCTGCCGGGGTGGGGGGGGTCCCCAAGTGGGCTCTCTCATTTCGCTGAGCCGTGCACCCTCCAAACGAGAGGCCTTGTGCCCTGGCCATTGCGGGCAGAAAGGGTGGCTCTCATAGAAAGAGCCTGTGAGGCAGTCCCCCAGGCTTGACCTTCCTGTAGTTAAGATAGAATTCCACGGTTAACAGCTAGGGCAGACTCCCACTCCCTCTCCCCACAAAGCCTTTGTCTTTCTAAAGAGGGCAAACACACTCTATCTACCGCCCTGAGGGTTAACAACGGCCCCTCCTCAATAAAACGTGGCTCAAGGGCGAGGTGCGCCTGCTGACATGTGCAAACCGTTCCCTGAAGGCCGCCTCTGTACTGAGGATCAGCAGGTACTTCAATTGGGAGCATATTTCTGCTTCGACAGTTGATTCGCGTTTTACTCAGAAGAAACGGCTCCTCTGGGTGCCAGGTGTCCCTAATCCGTGTCCACGTGAATGCAGGTCTTACCCACGGGTCTTTGGCGAGCAGTTAACCCTTTCCAGCACACAGCCAGTGCTTTCATCCAGGAGACCATTTGAGACAACAGCAGTGGAACGGCTGTTCCTTGTGCAGCTGGGAAACTTAAGCCGTGGTTTCCTTGTGCCAGCCTTAACCTCTGTGTTTTGTTTTGTTTTTTTTTTACTTTTTGACTTCTGTGTTTTAAGGGAACTTAAAAAGACGCCTGTAATAACCTCTCTGACCTTCCATTTCCCCCTTCAGTAAGACGCCCTTGTAAAGGATCATTGTCAATATTTATATGGTTAGCCAGAAAACAAAACCCCAAAACCAAAGCAGCAAAAAAGTGCCCAGCTCCTTGGGCGTTCTCCAGCTATAATGTGGTGGAATGCTGCCCCCTTGTGTTCCCTTGGGGTTCATCTTGTTTTGAAAACTAAATTCTTCATTTTAAATTGATAAAAATTCTTACTTTAAAAATTGACTTATTATGCTCACCTCCCCCCTGGCCAACTATTGCTGATATCTGGTTTAAAGATAAAGGGAAAGAAGCTTCCATGTAAATGCCAGCCCCGTTCCCTTCCTGTGGCAGCCCGCCCATCACCTGGCCACATGCTGTCCTTGTTTTGGGGAAATGGTGGAAAACATTGTCGAAACCCAAATTCCAGTGACCTTAGAGCACTTAAGGACCTTAAAATGATTCCCTCTGTGCACTGCCCTCAGTGAGATTCAGTAAAAATCATATTTTTGAAAATCAGTGTTTTAATAGAAGTATAACCAGAAGCGTACAGCTCAGTGAATTACCAAGACATGCACCCACGCTGTAACCGGCTGAGTCGGGAGACGAGCATCACCGGGGCCCGGGGCCTCCCGAGGTCCCCAGTCCCCGCTCCCCTCTCCCTTCACAAAGGCGACCGCTGGGCTGGCGTCTATCTGGGGTGAATGTGGGTGACACATTTTATGTGTTACATATGTGACATACAGTACATATCACACATAATGTATGTTACACACTACCTATCAAAGGAGGGGGGTATGGGCTTCCCGGTGCGCTAGTGGTAAGAATCTGCCTGCAATGCAGGACATGCAAGGACACGGGTTGGATCCCTCGTCAGAAGATCCCCTGGAGAAGGAAATGGCAACCCTCTCCAGTGTTCTTGCCTGGAGAATCCCAGGGACAGAGGAGCCTGGAGGGCAACAGTCCATGGGGTCACAAAGACTCGGACACGACTGAGCAAGGATGGATGGGTGGGTGGATGGATGGTTGGATGGAGGGTGATGTCACATCTTACATCTTACATATATTAAAATACGCTGAGACATGATACACAAAAATAAATGCAAAACAACTTAAAGACTTAAGTATAAGATATGACACCATTAAACTTTAAGGAGAGAATATAGGCAAAACATTCTCTGACAAGCGAAACAATACTTTCTTAGGCCAGTCACCTCCCACGGTAAAACAAAGAAAAGCAAAAATAAGCAAATGGGACCTAATCAAACTCAGGTGGTTTTGCAAAGTAAACCATAAACAAAAAGACGACCTACAGACTGGGAGAGAATATTTGTACATGATGTGACCAACACGGGCTTAATTTCCAAAATATATAAACAGCTCATGCAGCTCCATATCAGATAACAACCCGCTCAAGCAAGTGGGCAGAAGACCTAAGAAGACATTTCTCCAAAGAAGACGTACGGATGGCCCAGAGCACCTTGTAAAACTTACCTGGGAAAGAATCTGGAAAAGAATATGTGTGTGTGTGTGTGTACATATATACATATACATATGTGTAAAACGGAATCACTTTGCAGCACACCTGAAATTAACATTGTAAATCAGTTATATTTCAATTTTTAAAAAAGGAAAGAAAATACATTGAGCTCTGTGCTTAGTTTGTACATTTTGCTGCATGCATCTTGCACCTCAACACTTAATTCTGGCTTTTCTAGCTGGTTCTCGATGGCAGGCCTGACTCAGAATAACCGTGTTATGCGAACACCTTCCCTAACATACTGCGATCATCAAAACCAGGAAATGAAAATCAAAACCATGCTGTTAACTAAAATGCAGACTACGTTCTAATTTCATCAGCTTCTCCGTTTCTGCCCCTTTTCTGTCCCGGATCCTCTTCAGGACCCAAAGGACGCTGAGAAGTGATGTCTCCTTCGTCCACTCCAGCCCCGCTCAGTTCTGGCTGGAAGCTCCTCTTTCAGGCCCGCAAGTCCAATCACGCCTGGAATTTCATGGTATCTAACGGCGTCCTTCGAGAGTGGATCCTAGATGCCCTCCATTTCACCAGGTCTTGTCTTCAAGCTTACGTCATCCTGATGCAATCACCCGCTGTCCCCGAGGACACGTGGCCTTGTCCCCGGACCAACTGCCTCTCCAGGGACTCGCTGTCAGGGCAGGCCGACTCCACTCGCCTGGACTCTCGGGAAGTGATGTCACCTCTGTCTCCTGAGCCTAGAAATGCGAGCGCTGCCCGCCCCGTCACCTTAAGACTGGCTCGGCAGCGGTGCTGACGGACAGCTAGCGGCACCACCACTGTCAGTTTCCTCGACCTGAGCCAGGGCGGGATGAGCTGGGGATGCTGAGACAGCATCGCTGCGGCCGGACCGTCCGTGTGTCTGGAGAGGTTGAATAGGATGGTGGGAGGAGCACACAGGTGAGTGGGAGAGAAGAGCGGCTGCAGGGCAGGGAGGAGGCTTGCATCCCAAGGGGAGGTGGACTCTCCGCAGCACACTTGCCTGCTCGCTGGCCGCTCTGGGTCTGTGCTGCTGCGTTCTCTAGTGAGTGGGGCACGGCGATGGTTTCTCTGCTGTGCAGCCTGTGCTTGGGGCCGGGCGGCTCATGGGCTTGGCTGTTCCACAGCAGGTGGCGTTTTTCTGGACTAGGGATCAGGCCTGTGTCTCCTGAATTGGCAGGTGGATTCTTAACCACTGGACCACTGGGAAAGTGCTTGTTAGGATCTTAATAGTTGTTTCAGGCTCTGTTTCCTAGAGAATGTCATCAAAGATGAAGGATTTATTTAAAGTAATGATGGCTCCTGTCTCAAAATGAACCTATGTCATGCCAGGCAGTGAGTCAAGCACTGTCTTCGGATTATTTTATACAGACCTCCCAGTAGTCCAGTGGAGTGGCCTTATCCTACAGAGGAGGCGCTCAGCCCACAGAGGGCTTCGATAGCCTCTAGGATGCTCTATTTTAGGAGCATGCTGCTATTCTGCCCCACTTTATACAGGATCACTTGGAGATCTTGCTTCCCATAGCAGCACAATATTAAGGACTTGGACATTCAGTGTCTAAATGATTCATGCAAAAAGGATTCTATCTGAGGAATTAAAGACATAATACTTGATTTTAAAAGGTTGAGAAGGTTTTGTCCGAACAGGGAACTTATTAAAATGTAGACAAGCATAGAACAAACTCACTTGTCTTTTTGTGGTGATGGTGTAGTATTGGGGAAAAGACAATTTTGCATGAAGAATAAACCCATGAAAATTTAAGAGTTAATTTTTGGGGAACAAAAAATCTTTCAAATCAGCTTATGTAAATGATGGAGGGAGGTTTTGATCTATTATTGGGTTGTGGAATAATTTGTGTAGGTGTAAACCAGTCTCAAAAAATAAACAAGAAGAAACAAAACCTTAAGAAATAGGATACTAGAAATGATCTGTTCACACATAGCAGAAGTGAGTATTGCTTTGTGAAGCTTTTCTTTGCAAATGTGTGTTAGACTGTGTATGTGTGTGGAGGTGGAGTGGTCACTAAGCTGGGTCCGACCCCATGGACTGAAGCCCACCAGGCTCCTCTGTCTCTGGGATTTCTCCCGGCAGGAACACTGGCGTGGGTTGCCATTTCCTTCTCCAGGGGATCTTCCCGACCCGAGAATCGAACCTGAGTCTCTTGAGACTCCTGCACTGCAGGTGGATTCTTTACTGCCAAGTCAATGATATAAATTTGTTTTCATTGTGATGAAGCAGGTTTTTAAAACCCTGACAAATGTGGTGACAGTATCACATGGCTTTTAAAAACAAAATGTTTTTGGAATCAAAGATGTGTGCGTTCAAATATTTGCCCAGTGATAAGCTTTGTGAGAACTGAGTCTAATCATTTGCTCACTTGCTGCTCTCCAACGGGAGAGTCTTGGGGAAGACATTTAGAGAGTCTTCTGAAGCTTCTTTCTGTGAGGAAGACTCTGTCTCTTAATGCTTGCGGAACAGCCCTGACAGTTCTTGGAGGCTCTGCTCCAAACCTGCTCTCGCGCGTGACGGATGGGCCCCGCAGGCCTCGGCACTGGCTCTCACACGTCACCTGCCACAGCATCTTTCTCATCCTCTCCACACCTGGGAGGCTCTAGGGTTTTTCAGGGACTTGGGCTAGTACTTGACTCAGAGTCTGACATATTTTTGGTACAGAAGATGTTTATTCTCAGAATCATTTCTTTCCAGATGATTCAGACCTGAGGCCAACAAAGCATTCAAGTTTTAGGGAAATTCTTGCGCAGGAGAAGACCAGGAGGTCATCTAGCGAAATGGAAAACAATTGAACTTTGAAGGAATCTGAACTCCCTTTTGGCAAGCACCCTCCCTTTTTCCAGGCTCGCTGCCCAAGCAGAGATGCACTCGGCCTCTTGCAGGTGTCAGCATGACGCAGGAGGAACCATTTCATGGCAAGAGTTGGGGCTGGAGAAGGCCTGGCTTAAAAGCAAAACAGTATGAGGATGGAGGGAGATTCAGCTTCTTAATGTTGCCCCAACATTTGTGCTTACAACTAGATTCCTCTTCCCTGGAATTTTAATTTTTGCTCCTGGAGCAGAGAACATTTTAAAATGCTTTCAGACTCAGAAAAGACTCACCAACAAATTAAAAAAATAAAAATAACTTCTGTAGAAATTAGAAAAGACAGACATAACAATTATAAAGAACATTAGCAACAGAGAGAAACAAAAAGAAGAAAATGTATATAATCTCACCACCCATGGAAAGCTGTGGTTTACGCCTTGGTGTATATTCTTCCAGAGCTTTCTTTCATGCACATCAGACACAAGCTGCTTGTTTTGCTCTTGTGATTACCCTTGTCATTTAAAATTCATGTATAGGAGATTCCCTGGTGGTCCAGTGGTAAAGACTCCATGCTTCCGTTGCAGCGGGCACAGATTCAATCCTTGGTCAGGTAACTAAGATCCTGCAAGCCAGTACTGTGGCCAAAAAAGAAAATTAAATAACATTATTGAAAAAACCAAGTTCACTTATGGCGATGATCATTCTTTAGGATAATTTCTAGAAGCATAATTGCTGCATTTCCTGAGTCAGAGATCACACACAGTTTGAAGATCTTCTCCTTTAGAGTCAGTTTTCCTATACATTCCTAGCGATCACCACCAAACTCTGAGAGATGGCGAAGGACAGGGAGGCCTAGCGTGCTGCAGTCCATGAGGTCACAAAGAGTCAGACACGACTGGGCGACTGAACAGCAACCTAGCCAACCTTTCCCCTCTAACTTTTACATGGATGAATGCTGAGATTCACGGTATTGCTGTTGTTCCACTGTAGTCTATAACATCCCTTTTTGTTGAGGAATTATTTTATGAAAGACGATATCTGATCATTTCTCTGCAGGGTAGCAGAATATGCCATCCCCAAATATGACATTTTGGTATAAAGATTCTTTTGAACTGAAGGCAAATGAGAAGAAGCAGGTACAAGAAAAACTCTCTGCCCTCCCTTTGTTTAAAAGCAGAATACAAACTTGCAAAGGTGTCCTTCCCTGCTCTTCTGTTCCACAAAGGGCAGAAGTTACACACCACAGACAGCTCGAGTCCCTTATGAGTTTATGAGATGGCATCAGAGGAATCTGCATAGCAAACCTCACTAGACCTTTTCTTTTTTTTTTTAAACAAACAAACAAAACAGTTAACTCTTTGCAGAAGAACGTAAGAGTGAACCACCCATGCTAGTAGCCAAGTAGTAGCTGATCTGTTCTGAACAGGGTTTAATTTTCTGTTCCTATATAGGCTCTCATCTCTGAGAGCTTCAGTGCAAAGCACGGGAACTGGCAACATAAGCTTGAATGTTGAGGGACAGGTTTGTGCCCCTGGAGCATCCATGCCTAACGTGTGATTTGCCCTTAAGCTGTTGGATCACCTTGATTCCTCTTCTGAAGGAGTTTCCTACCCATCGAGGCGGGGCAGGGTCTCCAAGGTGGGAGAGGGAAACAAGAGGTACCCTTTTCTGCTGTGACGCCAGGGCTCCTGAAGCCCCTGGAGCCTCCGTTCCTCCTCTGTAAACAGGGCCAGGGAGGGTGACTCCCCTAGGGCAGCTGTGAGGAGGGAGCTGCCCAACACACCCCAAGAGCCCATCATCAAAGGCTACTGTGACGGCAGTGATGGTGATGGGGATGATGGTGGGGATGATGGTGGGGATGATGAGGATGATGGTGGGGATGATGGGGATGATGAGGATTGTGGTGGGGATGATGGGGATGATGGTGGGGATGATGAGGATGATGGTGGGGATGATGAGGATGATGGTGGAGATGGTGGTGATGATGGTGATGATTGTGGGGATGATGGGGATGATGCTGGGGATGCTGGGGATGATGGGCATGATGGTGGGGATGATGGGGATGATGGTGGGGATGCTGGGGATGATGATGGGATGATGATAAGATGATGGTAAGGATGGTGGGGATGATGAGGATGATGATGGGGATGATGATGGGATGATGGTGGGGATGATGATGGGATGATGATGATGGGATGATGGTGAGGATGGTGGGGATGATAATGGGGATGATGATGGGGATGATGATGGGATGATGGTGGGGATGATG
>SJYG01000824.1:823460-848570 GCA_006410535.1 Litocranius walleri | reverse complement strand
GGTGGGGATGATGGGGATGATGGTGGGGACGATGGGGATGATGGTGGGGATGATGGGGATGATGGTGGGGATGATGATGGGGATGGTGAGGATGATGGAGATGATGATGGGATGATGATAGGGATGATGGGGATGATGATGGGATGATGATGGGGATGGTGGGGATGATGATGGGATGATGATGGGGATGATGGTGGGGATGGTGGGGATGATGATGGGATGATGATGGGGATGATGATTGCATGATGATGAGGATGCTGGGGATGATGATGGGGATGATGATGGGGATGATGGGGATGGTGGGGATGATGGGATGATGATGGAGATGATGGGGATGATGATGATAGTGATGATGGGGATGATGGTTGTCATGAGGATGATGCTCACTAAACCTTTTATCTACTGTAAAGTTGCCGCATGTATTTGTAGTCCCACAGTTTGCCATCCCTAGAAACTCAATCTTTTCTGCTTTGTCACTTCTCTAAAAATGTATGGCTCTTTTGTTAAGATGTGCTGCAAGCCCATATTCTAACCACCATTTTGAATCACTGGATACTCCCATATATATGCACAATGCACATGTTTGTAAACTGGCTTGTTTTTCTCTTGTTAATCAGATTTTATTGGAACCCCAGCTGGAGAACCTACAATAGACAACAGAAAAAAATTTTATCCTCTAGACCACCAAATGTAAATATTTTTAATTTGTATATGCCATATAATTAAAATGAGCTAAGGAAATAATTTTTATACATCTCAGATACTGTGAACTGATATTGACGAGTACAGCAGTTTAGATGCATAAGAATAACCAGAAAGCACAACGAGCTAGCTTTTTCAGACAAAGTGTGACCAATGGCAGGACTTGCCTGGTGGCCCAGTGGTTAAGAATCCGCCTTCCGGGGGAGGGGACACGGGTTTGATCCCTGGTCGGGGAACTCAGATCCCACACGACGCTGGGAAGCCACGGAACTAGTGCACCACAGCTAGAGAAGCCTGCGGGCCATGGGCCACGATGAAGACCCAGCACAACTCAGAACAGGACCCAGCACAACTCAGAACAGGACCCAGCACAACTCAGAACAGGAAAGAAGGAAAATGATCACTGGCAGTAGGGAGACGGGGGCTTGTCTTCTAACAGGTGTCTCTGCAAGGCAGCATTGCAGGGGGAAAAGTTACAGATAGCAGAGGGAATTTACATTTTCATACTTAACCGAATTTCCCAGGAGAAATCAAACACATTCTACTTCTAGGGCAAACTTTACTCTCTTAGTGGAGCCTTCTGTACCAGTCAGGGTTCAGAGAAGCAGAACCATTAGCAGATAAACACAGCGGTAAGAACTAAGCAGTCTTTGTAACACTGTTGGACAGAGTGTTTATCTTGGTCTTTAAGAGTTCTTTACACATTGGTGATATTAGTTCTGATCTGCAATATAAGCCACGAATATTTTCTTCCACTTTTTAATTTGCCTTTTGACTTTGCTCATAGAGTCTTGTGCCCTATAAAGCTTCTTTAAAATATTTTAATTTTTACCTAGTTGAATTCATGAATCTTTTATTTTACTGGAATTTTTAGATGTCTTTAGGTGACTGCAGCCATGAAATTAAAAGACTCTTACTCCTTGGAAGGAAAGTTATGACCAACTCAGATAGCATATTCAAAAGCAGAGACATTAATTTGCCAACAAAGTTCTATCTAGTCAAAGCTATGGTTTTTCCTGTGGTCATGTATGGATGTGAGAGTTGGACTATAAAGAAAGCTGAGCACCGAAGAATTGATGCTTTGAACTGTAGTGTTGGAGAAGACTCTTGAGAGTCTCTTGGACTGCAAGGAGATCCAACCAGTCCATTCTGAAGATCAGTCCTGGGTGTTCTTTGGAAGGAATGATGCTAAAGCTGAAACTCCAGTACTTTGGCCACCTCATGCAAAGAGTTGACTCATTGGAAAAGACTCTGATGCTGGGGGCAGGAGGAGAAGGGGACGACCGAGGATGAGATGGCTGGATGGCATCACAGACTCGATGGACGTGAGTCTTAGTGAATTCCGGGAGCTGCTGATGGACAGGGAGGCCTGGCAGGAGAAGGCAATGGCACCCCACTCCAGTACTCTTGCCTGGAAAATCTCATGGATACAGGAGCCTGGAGGGCTGCAGTCCATGGAGTTGCTAAGAGTTGGACACGACTGAGCGACTTCACTTTCACTTTTCATTTTCGTGCATTGGAGAAGGAAATGGCAACCCACTCCAGTGTTCTTGCCTGGAGAACCCCAGGGACAGAGGAGGCTGGCGGGCTGCAGCCCGCGGGGTCGCAGAGAGTGGGACACGCCTGAGGGGCCAAGCGCAGCACCGACCGTCAGTGAGCTCCTCCAGAAAGGGCCCCATTCGCTTCTGCTAGATGCTGAAGGACGGTATCAACACGTGACTAACTCCGCGCAAGTCTTAGCCTTGAGACTTTCACAGTCACGCACAGGATGAGCTCAGGCCGCAGGCGTGAACGAGGACGGGCTCAGAGCTGCACCGTCTCGCGCAGCGTCGCGGCCCGGGAGCGGGCGCATCTCCGGCTCTGCTCTCCTTCGATGCCTATCTTTCTAGGTTTCCAGCTTCCTGCGAGGGTCTCCCTCTCGGGGGGCGGGGGGCCTGCCTTGCGCTCGAGAGGCTAAGCCGGTCAGCCTCCGGGGCTGGCAGACGCCTGAGGACAAAGCGGGTCTGTGCCCTTGCTCACCTCTGGTTCCTGACTCTTACTCATTTTTGCCTTCTAAGGATTAAAAAAATTTTTTTCTTACTGATTTAACAATGTATTTTAATAGCTTTTGTTTAAACATTTTATATAGGTTTTTTTTTTTCTTAACAAATTTGGAGATTTGTTAAGAATATCTAGGCTGTCCCACCTGGACTACCAGACTTGGAGGTTTAAGGTGATTTTTAAAACATTGAAATTAATTAAAATGGTGGTATGATGGTCAGTGAGAAGAAAAGTTTACAAATTATAAAAAGTATGAGCACATCTCTAAAAACATTTAGAGATCCCTATATACAGAGGAAATTGTTTTAAACACAGCGGCTGCTTCAAGGAGGTTGAATATTGGGTGATTCTCCTTTCTTTTATTTCTCCCTTTGTAGTTTTTCATAATGAACATGAATTATTTAGCTAAAAATATTTTTAAAGCTATTTAAACTTTCATAAAGGGCTTCCCTGGTAGCTCAGAGGTTAAAGTGTCTGCCCGCAATGCGGGAGACCCAGGTTTGATCCCTGGGTTGGGAAGATCCCCTGGAGAAGGAAATGGCAACCCACTTTTATAAAAATCTGAATGGAAACATTTCAAAGCTAAGCAGGAAGGGCGTTAGTCTTTTTCAAAGCCGTTTGCATGTCTTTCATAAGTTACCAGCTTTGATTTAAAGTCTCTCTCCCCGCTTCTCTCTCTCTCTCCTTTCTACCCACCTCGTGTTGGCCTGCAGGCAAAATCACGAGGGTATAGGCCTTGTCCTCTGTGGACCCATCTGGCCTCCAGGAGTGAAAGGCTTTCCTCAAATGAGGCTGTCAGCAGGAAGGGTAGTTCTCCTTCCCTGGAATCTTCCAGAAGCCTGAGAGGGTTTGAAGGAATGAAGCGACGTGGGTGATGTCTTCCCTGGAAGCATCAACAGAGGAGCTAGTCCCCCAGACGCTTCCCAGCGTCCGCCGTCTCGGGTGAGTGTCTCCCGGCCGCAGGGACCGGGCCTCCTTCCTCCCCCGCCTCGTCTAACTAACTGCAGATGAAGACGCTCACAGTGTTCAGCTCTTCTAGAGAGCTGTCTGTCTTGTTAACGAGTGTTTCTAGAATTGGCTAGAGAACTACACAGACAGAAATTCAGTATGGAAATCAGTGTGCCGTGAGCTCCAGGGATAACAGAGCCTTTTCTGTTGAGGGTGCAGGAGAATGCCACGCCAGCGAGACCACTGTGCCCAAAAGCAGCAGCTGGGATGCCATGGCAGTGTTCGGGGAGACAAGAAGCATGCGCCGAGACTCGAGGGAGATTCCACTCGCATGCCTCATTCAGCGAGGGCGGAGAAAAGCGGCGACTGTGAGGCCGGCCAAGTCAATTCGCTTTTTTCAGTTAGTCCTGAAGACTTGGGGTCAACCAACAGTCATTTGAATTGTGAAGTTCAAACATAGAAAATATATTCATAAAATTTTAAAGGAATGCCTTTCTGAATATTTCAAGTTTATCAGAATTTCACAGCTTCGCTGACAGAAGTTTTACTTCCTCTCTTTGCGACTGAGTTGAAGAATTAAATAAAATCATGAAAATAAAATCATGTTACAAAGGAATACAACTTGTACACCAGCAATAAGTCTCCTTTCAAAGATCAGACGGAAGCGTTTATTTTGGTCACTGATTTGAAACCTCCGAGATGAATATGCGTTTCTGTCCTGTGCTGTAAGAGAAGATTTTGAGGTCGTGTTCAATTCTATCATCGCAGGTTGTCACGGGTACTTCATTATCACCAGTGCTGGCGGATCAGACTTGGCAAGTTCACTTCACAGGAGGTTTGGAACGCGCTGAAAGTTTGTCAGGATTTCTCCCCCAGTTTAAGGCTGAGTCCCTGGGGAGACACTGCCTCGAAGCAAGGCTGCACCTAACCCTGTATGTTCCTGCGTCCTTCTCCGGGTTTCTATATGGAACTGTGGTGCGGAGCTGGAGGAAATCAAGCATGTTAAGTACACAGCACGTTGAACCCCATCCTGGAAAAGCAGGCTCCCTGGGGATCTGCTGTGAGCCACAAGGAATCTTTTTCTTATTTAATTTCTTCAAGACTGCATTTGTTTTTCCAAGTGGACAGTACGTGTGTTCTATCACCATAGTTTTGTGGTGAAGATCATGCAAGAAAGTGTATTTCAGGAAGCTTTGAAAGCACAATGACTATCCCTTAAAAAATTCTTCTTCTTCTCCCTCTCAGAAACAAAATTTTGCTCGAGAGGGAGGGAGTATATGTATCCTTACGGCTGATCCACGTTGTTGGTATGGTAGAAACCAATATAACATTGTAAAGCAATTATCCTCCGATGAAAAATAAAAGTCATAAATAATTTTTTTTTTCAGGTGAGAGATGCAAATGAAAAAGACAGACCCGGATGTCTGAGAGATTCTTCTGGGAGTGAAGTCTGAGCAGATCACTCTTGTGTTTGAAGTCCCCTTCTCATGCAAAGTCCAAGGTCTCTGCCTGGAGGCTCCCCTGTGTTTGGACCAACGACCCCTCTGACCTCGTGCTTCGGCTGTGCCCGTCTCACTCTCTCCTCTGAGACCTCACGGGCCCTTCGCAGGCGCTCTGTCCTCAGAAACAGCGTCTTTGGTTCTCTGCCATTCCTCCAGGGAGTCCCCCGGCCGGCCTTGCCCTCATTCAGCCTCTGCTCGGACGCCCTCCCAGGCCCTCCTCCCTGACCTCCCTCCTCCTCTACCTCCTCCTGGTCTCCCTTCCATCACCTTCCGACCACATGAAGTGAAGATGCTCAGTCCTGTCCAACTCTGCGACCCCATGGACTGTAGCCCACTGGGCGCCTCTGTGCATGGAACTCTCCAGGCAAGAGTACGGGAGTGGGTCACCATGCCCTCCTCCAGGGCATCTTCCCGACCCAGGGATCGGACCCAGGTCTCCCGCACCGCAGGCAGACACTTTACCCTCTGAGCTGCCCGGGAAGCCCGGCCAGTGGCACGACGTGAGCTGCTCCCTGGCTTCGGTATTTGCTGTCCCTCCCTCTCCGTAAGTTCCCAGGTGCTCCTGCTGGAGAGGTGCTTGTGGCTGAAGGGCTGTGTCACTGAGCGGATGGCTCCGGAGGCTCTGCCACCTTCATCTCACAGCCAGCACGCGCGCCCCATCTGGCGTCGGCGGGACGACTCAGGACTGGCGACGGCACACGGGAAGGACGGAGGCGGCTCCGAGGACGGCCTGCCCTCGGCTCCACGCAGCAGACACGCACCTCGCCCCTGATATGAGCAAGGTCCTGAGTGCGCGGTTTACACTAACACACCTGCTTCTCTGAAGGAGCTTTATAGTTGATTTTTACACAGGAAGAACCAGGGCAGAAAGATTTCCTCAAGCAGCTGGGGACCCCCTGCTCTGATCCTTGTTGAAATAAATGTAATTTGACAAACCTTTGTCGAATCCCCACTATTGTGCGATCAAAGCACTAGACTGCTGATTAATCCCACTGAGGGGCTTGGCGAGGGCGTCGGTCCTTCCCATTCAAATGATGGCAAATCCAATACTCAGAAAAAAATAATCCAGCACAGCAATACGGCGTGAGATTATAGACTCTGCAGGCCGCACCAGCCTGCGTGCTTCCAGGGGTAAGACCCCGGTCGGGCCAGGGGTTGAGGCTTTGCTTTCCAATGCGGGGGGGTTACAGGTTCAGTCCGTGCTCAGCAAGTTAAGATCTACATGCCTCGCCGCCAAAACACTCAAAAACATAAAAAGAGAAGCAATATTGTGACAAATTCAAAAAACACTTTAAAAATGGTCCACATCAAAAAATCTAAATAAATAAATGATGCTGTTAGAGTTTGATCAGAGTCGTTCACCCCCACTGCTCATCAATGTGCACAGCTGATGGAGACAAGAAAAAAAGTACTTATTACATATTAGCCAAAAAATCGTATATTTTCATCATTATTTTGTGGAGACTTCAGACTCACTTTTTTGCAAATCCTTATATAGTCAATTTCTGGTGTATTTTATCTGTGCCATTTCACGTGAGTACATTTTAAATGCACACACATATATGTATTAGGCCTTTGTTATACAAAGGATGGAATGAAAAGAGTGGCGGGTACCAAGTGGTGCCTGGCACAGAGAGAACCCACTGGGGGTCTGACACTCTTCTGAGGGCTTAATGGGTTCGTTAGGCTGGATGAACTAATTCACTTAATAGTCACAACGTGCCCATGAGCTAGGTGCGCTCACCACCCCCACTTCACAAATTGGGAACCAGGAACAAAGAGACGCAGCAGCTTGCGCAAGGCTACTGATCGTGCCAAGCCTCTGCCAGAGCCCCTACCCTCGACCACTCTCCTGCCTCCCAAGAAGCGTGCCTTTCACCCTGGGCAGGGAGGAAAGAAACGTAACAAATATCGACCAGAGTTGACAGCCATAAGAGAGCCTTCTCAAAGTAACATATGATTGTTTTTCTTGCAAAAGTAGACAATAATTACTTCAAGAGCCCAAAGGAGGGAAAGACAATTCTGCCTGAGATGCAACTGAGCAAAAAAGTCAGGAATGGCTTCTTCGCTGCAACAGCAATGCTAGAAGCAGGGAATCCGGGCGTAAAACCTTCAAAGTTTTGACAGAAGATAATTTCTAAGGTAGAATTCTTTTTAAAAAGTTTTTTGAAAAATATATTTTTTATTTCGCTGCCACACGTGGCCTCAGCAGTGCACAGACCAGTTGTGGCCCATCGACTCTGCACACTCAGGCTCAGCAGCTGCCATGCACAGGCTCACTTGCCCTGTAGCAGGTGGGGTCCCAGTTACCTGATCACGGATTGAACCTGCATCCTCTGCTCGGACGCCCTCCCAGGCCCTCCTCCCTGACCTCCCTCCTCCTCTACCTCCTCCTGGTCTCCCTTCCATCACCTTCCGACCACATGAAGTGAAGATGCTCAGTCCTGTCCAACTCTGCGACCCCATGGACTGTAGCCCACTGGGCGCCTCTGTGCATGGAACTCTCCAGGCAAGAGTACGGGAGTGGGTCACCATGCCCTCCTCCAGGGCATCTTCCCGACCCAGGGATCGGACCCAGGTCTCCCGCACCGCAGGCAGACACTTTACCCTCTGAGCTGCCCGGGAAGCCCGGCCAGTGGCACGACGTGAGCTGCTCCCTGGCTTCGGTATTTGCTGTCCCTCCCTCTCCGTAAGTTCCCAGGTGCTCCTGCTGGAGAGGTGCTTGTGGCTGAAGGGCTGTGTCACTGAGCGGATGGCTCCGGAGGCTCTGCCACCTTCATCTCACAGCCAGCACGCGCGCCCCATCTGGCGTCGGCGGGACGACTCAGGACTGGCGACGGCACACGGGAAGGACGGAGGCGGCTCCGAGGACGGCCTGCCCTCGGCTCCACGCAGCAGACACGCACCTCGCCCCTGATATGAGCAAGGTCCTGAGTGCGCGGTTTACACTAACACACCTGCTTCTCTGAAGGAGCTTTATAGTTGATTTTTACACAGGAAGAACCAGGGCAGAAAGATTTCCTCAAGCAGCTGGGGACCCCCTGCTCTGATCCTTGTTGAAATAAATGTAATTTGACAAACCTTTGTCGAATCCCCACTATTGTGCGATCAAAGCACTAGACTGCTGATTAATCCCACTGAGGGGCTTGGCGAGGGCGTCGGTCCTTCCCATTCAAATGATGGCAAATCCAATACTCAGAAAAAAATAATCCAGCACAGCAATACGGCGTGAGATTATAGACTCTGCAGGCCGCACCAGCCTGCGTGCTTCCAGGGGTAAGACCCCGGTCGGGCCAGGGGTTGAGGCTTTGCTTTCCAATGCGGGGGGGTTACAGGTTCAGTCCGTGCTCAGCAAGTTAAGATCTACATGCCTCGCCGCCAAAACACTCAAAAACATAAAAAGAGAAGCAATATTGTGACAAATTCAAAAAACACTTTAAAAATGGTCCACATCAAAAAATCTAAATAAATAAATGATGCTGTTAGAGTTTGATCAGAGTCGTTCACCCCCACTGCTCATCAATGTGCACAGCTGATGGAGACAAGAAAAAAAGTACTTATTACATATTAGCCAAAAAATCGTATATTTTCATCATTATTTTGTGGAGACTTCAGACTCACTTTTTTGCAAATCCTTATATAGTCAATTTCTGGTGTATTTTATCTGTGCCATTTCACGTGAGTACATTTTAAATGCACACACATATATGTATTAGGCCTTTGTTATACAAAGGATGGAATGAAAAGAGTGGCGGGTACCAAGTGGTGCCTGGCACAGAGAGAACCCACTGGGGGTCTGACACTCTTCTGAGGGCTTAATGGGTTCGTTAGGCTGGATGAACTAATTCACTTAATAGTCACAACGTGCCCATGAGCTAGGTGCGCTCACCACCCCCACTTCACAAATTGGGAACCAGGAACAAAGAGACGCAGCAGCTTGCGCAAGGCTACTGATCGTGCCAAGCCTCTGCCAGAGCCCCTACCCTCGACCACTCTCCTGCCTCCCAAGAAGCGTGCCTTTCACCCTGGGCAGGGAGGAAAGAAACGTAACAAATATCGACCAGAGTTGACAGCCATAAGAGAGCCTTCTCAAAGTAACATATGATTGTTTTTCTTGCAAAAGTAGACAATAATTACTTCAAGAGCCCAAAGGAGGGAAAGACAATTCTGCCTGAGATGCAACTGAGCAAAAAAGTCAGGAATGGCTTCTTCGCTGCAACAGCAATGCTAGAAGCAGGGAATCCGGGCGTAAAACCTTCAAAGTTTTGACAGAAGATAATTTCTAAGGTAGAATTCTTTTTAAAAAGTTTTTTGAAAAATATATTTTTTATTTCGCTGCCACACGTGGCCTCAGCAGTGCACAGACCAGTTGTGGCCCATCGACTCTGCACACTCAGGCTCAGCAGCTGCCATGCACAGGCTCACTTGCCCTGTAGCAGGTGGGGTCCCAGTTACCTGATCACGGATTGAACCTGCAAACCTGAGAGAGTCATTTCCTAGGCAGGTTGATAAGAAGTCTAGGGGTCCCCAAGGAGAGAGGGGTCTGGAATTCTCAAGGAGGAAGAAAGGACAAACTTATTTCTCTACATTCCTTAGGATTATATAACAACAATGTATTCTGCCTGAGGACAGTCTCTGGATTAAACCTTCTGGCTAATTCTGTTATCTTAAAATGTAAATTATGGGAGTAGGTCTGGTGAGGTCTTTACAGCCTCCAGACCTCCTTTGGATTAGTTGGAGGATATATAAACTCATTGCTGAAACTAACAAGTGGGCACTCTTTCTGCCCCCTTCTGATGCCTGTGTCAGAAGCTTTCTCTATCTCCTTTATACTTTAATAAAACTTTGTTACACAAAAGCTCTGAGCAGTCAAGCCTCGTCTCTGGCCCCGGATTGAATTCTTCTCCTCCGGGGGCCAAGAATCCCGGCGTTGTGATTCAACAACAACCTTTCAAACCTTTGCATTGCAAGGCAGATTTTTAACCGATTCTCAACCACTAGACCACCAGCAAAGTCTGTAAGCTAGAATTGTACGCACAGCCAAACTAGGAAAATAAATTTGAACATAAGGACATACAAGGTCTCAGAAATGTATCCACCTTCCCCCATGCACCTGTCTTAGGATATCACTAGAGAATGGCCTTCACATGAGGGAATATTTATCATCATCTCATTATTTGTATGAGATGATGAATGTTCATTAACTTTATTGTGGGAGTCATTTCATGATACATGTAAGTCAAATAATTTACTGTATGCCTTCAACTTTATGTCAATTATATCTCAATAAAACTGAAAGAAAAAAATTAAGACACTAGACAACAAAAAAGAGAGAGTAGAATTCAATCTCAGGAGATGGACGACATTGCGAACAGGATATCCAGGAGAGGACCCCAGAGTAGTAACTGGGGGATAATCACAATGCCGGTGTCCAGGTCAGCCAAGCAGACGGGCGCAGCAGGACCAGTGCCTGCTGCTCCTGAATCACATTGTGTTTTTAGAACAACTTCTGGTGGTGCCCGGTCTCCGTTGGGGTGTGTGGGCTTCCTCTGGTCGCCCTGGTGGGCTGCGCTCCACCGTGCTGCGTGGGCTTCGCACCGCGGAGGTGTCTCCACGCAGAGCTGGCACGCATGCCTTTCCAGCCAGAGGTCGACCGTGTCCCCTGCATCAGCGGGTAGGTTCCTACCCACTGCACCATGAGGGAAGTCCCGAACCGTCTTTTAACCAAAGAAAACTCCTGGAGAAAGTGTCAACTCAAACAAAGGGATACACTGAGGAGGAAAGTATACTCTCCAGGGAACAGGGACCCAGCCTTGGAAAGACGAAGGAGGAAATCCAACTGGGCAAGAAAGCAAGACCATGCTGACAGCTGGGCGGGTCTGAAGGGAAGCCTGCTGAAGAAGAAGGGACGTTTAAGAGCACTTACCTGATGTCTGTGACTTACAGAACGCTGCGCTGAGATACTACTGTTAAGAGGCTGGAAAGAGTAACAGAAAGGAAAAGGCAGATAAAACAAAGGAAAAATCAAGGCAATCACTAACTTCAGAGAAAACCTAAATATAGAAGGGAAAACGATCACAGTACATTATAATGCTTTTGTAAGAACACTTGATGAGTGTAGGGATGGAAACCTTGCAAACGGAGCTGACGGAAAGGTGTCATCTAGCCGTCCTGGGAAGAGAGAAGAGGGGAAGGTGGTGGCCTGCAGGGGCTGCATCCTCTTCTACCACAGCAGGAAACACAGAAACAGTGCCCAGCGCTGCTCACTGAACACACAGCAGTGTGTGTGCCATATTGAGAAGCCCAGAGATGTGAAAATGTCAGCGAGAAAACTGCGGAAAGACTCAAAAGTGGTCGCCTCTGGTGAGCAAGACAATATTTTTTAACAAGTTTTAGTATTATTTAAAATTCCCAGGTGGCTCAATGGAAAAGAATCTGCCTGCCAACGCAGGACATGCAAGACATTCAATCCCTGGGTGGGGAACGTCCCCTGGAGTAGGAAATGGCAACCCAGTCCGGGATCCTTGCTGGGAAAGTCCCATGCACAGACGAGCCTGCTGGGCTACAGTCCATGGGGTTGCAAAGAGTAGGACACGACTAAACACATACATGCAGATTTTAAAACTGCACAATGAATTATTTTAGTAAAATTATACTTAAAATATTAAGTGTCCACATGGGCTTTCTCAATGACTTAGTATCCAAATGACTCCGTAAAGCTTCTTCTCCTTCCATGGTGTTATTATTTTAGATGATATTGAATCTAGTACTATCTGCCCCTGACTCTTTCTGGGAATTTAATTCCCTGGGTCTCCATTTCTTCCTGTGCAAAGTGATGTAACTACTGTGTGTGTGCGCGCGTGCACGTGTGTGTGTGTGTGACCTCTCATGCCTGCTGCAGTCCTCTTCTGCTGTGAATTATGAATAGAGCCTATTGTGCAGCATGTGCACACTGCCAGGTTGTGGTCACACATGAGGAACCTGGGTGCTTTTAAAGTCCTGACTTTGATCTGGGCTGTGGAGCCGAGAGAATGAGGAACGTCTCAGCCACTGGTACAAGACCATGAGGGGTGACTGTGAGAAAGGGGTCACCAGAGCCACGAAGGGCACTACGAGTTTGACCTCCGTGATGTTGTTGAGCTTCCCTGGTGGCTCAGACGGTAAAATTGTCTGCTTGCAGTGCTGGAGACCCAGGTTCAATCCCTGGGTCGGGAAGATCCCCTGGAGAGGGTAACGCAACCCACACCAGTACTCTTGCCTGGAGAATCCCATGGATGGAGGAACCTCGTAGGCTACAGCCCATGGGGTCACAAAGGGTCGGACATGACTGAGCGACTTCACTTTTGCTCTCCGTGTACTTGGATGCCTTTTGTAAAGTGAAAATCCGGTATAAGCACAGGCTGCGTGTCTGGTATCGTTTGGAAAGGGGTCGATGCACTCTAGTGGGAGAGGCTCTGACCTGGGAGTGAAGGTGTTTGAATTCCAGGGCCGACTTAGCTAGTAATCCTCTGGGCAAGTTAGACAACCTCTCATGTCTTTTATCTCAGGTTCGAGTTTGGTAAAATGAAGATTGACTTGGAGTTCTTCAGTTAGCAGTTAAATCAGATTTGGCAAAACTATGGTAGCTCACAGACTGGAGACAAAGGAAGAACTGGAGACAAAGATATTGCAGCGTCCTGGGCAGGGCTGATCTTCAGCTCATGGAACAACGGGAGACCCAGGCAGAGCCCAGCAGGAGGGGGGCCAGCAGCCCCCAGCAGCCTAGTGGTGCGTGGGCCCGACAGGGCGTCTCAGCCTGGCCGGGCTACTGCAACGGAATTCCATAGTTTGAGTAGCTCACAAAGGACAGATGTATTTCTCACAGTTTTGGATCTCCGGTTTCCAGCACGGAAGAGGGAAGGCTTGCCTGAGATTCTGGTGAGAAGGGTTAGGGATCTCTCCAGGCAAGACCCTCAATCCCATTCACGATTCATGATAGACCCTTGTGAGGGAAGCAACTCCCAGGGCCCCACCTCCGAAAATGATCACCACTGGGAGGATTTCAACATATGGCTTTAGGGAGACACAGACACCTCTTCAGCTGCTGGATCAAAGGGAACTCTGGGGCACTGACCCCAGAGCGGGTGGTGGAGAGAGTATTCACGGCTGCGTGCTCCGACGATCGGTCGTGTCTGTCTCTCTGCAGCCCCGTGGACTGCAGCCCACCAGGCTCCTCTGTCCATGGGATTCTCCAGGCAAGAATACTGGAGTGGGTTGCCATGTCCTTCTCCACATCCAGTATGGGTGAGGTGAGGTGAGGTGGTCACTCAGTTGTGTCCGACTCTTTGCGACCCCATGGACTGTAACCTACTAGGCTTCTCCGTCCATGGGATTCTCCAGGCAAGAATACTGGAGTGGATTGCCATTTCCTTCTCCAGGGGATCTTCCCGACCCAGGGATCGAACCCTGGTCTCCCGCATCGGAGGCAGATGCTTTAACCTCTGAGGCACCAGAGGGAGGGGGAAAATTGTCCCCTCCTGCTCTGCAGGTGATTCTGTACCACCGAGCCGCCCAGGAAGTCTCATGGTTGTGGGGAAGCAACGGACAGGAAAGCATTTCAGCATTTTAACAGCCAGTACCGCAGTATTGATGTGTTTCTGCTGACGTATAGATATAAGGAGCTATTTACTGTTACTGAAGGTCAGCTTTCATTCCCATCCCAAAGAAAGGCAGTGCCAAAGAATGCTCAAACTACCACACAATTGCACTCCTCTCACACACTAGTAAAGTAATGCTCAAAATTCTCCAAGCCAGGCTTCAGCAATACATGAACTGTGAACTTCCAGATGTTCAAGCTGATTTTAGAAAAGGCAGAGGAACCAGAGATCAAATTGCCAACATCCGCTGGATCATGGAAAAAGCAAGAGAGTTCCAGAAAAATATCTAATTCTGTTTTATTGACTATGTCAAAGCCTTTGACTATGTGGATCATAATAAACTGTGGAAAATTCTGAAAGAGATGGGAATACCAGACCACCTGACCTGCCTCTTGAGAAACCTGTATGCAGGTCAGGAAGCAACAGTTAGAACAGGACATGGAACAAGAGACTGGTTCCAAATAGGAAAAGGAGTACATCAAGGCTGTATATTGTCACCCTGCTTATTTAACTTCTATGCAGAGTACATCATGAGAAATGCTGGGCTGGAGGAAGCACAAGCTGCAATCAAGATTGCCAGGAGAAATATCAATAACCTCAGATATGCAGATGACACCACCCTTATGGCAGAAAGTGAAGAGGAGCTAAAAAGCCTCTTGATGAAAGTGAAAGTTGGCTTATAGCTCAACATTCAGAAAATGAAGATCATGGCATCTGGTCCCATTACTTCATGGCAAATAGAGGGGGAAACAGTGGAAACAGTGTCAGACTTTATTTTGGGGGGGCTCCAAAATCACTGCAGATGGTGACTGCAGCCATGAAATTAAAAGACGCTTACTCCTTAGAAGAAAAGTTATGACTAACCTAGATAGCATATTCAAAAGCAGAGACATTACTTTGCCAACAAAGGTCCGTCTAGTCAAGGCTATGGTTTTTCCAGTAGTCATGTATGGATGTGAGAGTTGGACTGTGAAGAAAGCTGAGCGCCAAAGAATTGATGCTTTTGAACTGTGGTGCTGGGGAAGGCTCTTGAGAGTCCCTTGGACTGCAAGGAGGTCCAACCAGTCCCTTCTGAAGGAGATCAGTCCTGGGTGTTCATTGGAAGGAGTGATGCTAAAGCTGAAACTCCAGTACTTTGGCCACCTCATGCAAAGAGTTGACTCATTGGAAAAGCCCCTGATGCTGGGAGGGATGGGGGCAGGGAGGAGAAGGGGACGACAGAGGATGAGATGGCTGGATAGCATCACTGACTCGATGGACATGAGTTTGAGTCAACTCTGGGAGGTGGTGATCGACAGGGAGGCCTGGCGTGCTGCGATTCATGGGGTCGCAAAGAATTGGACATGACTGAGCAACTGAACTGAAGGTCTCATTGCTAGAATGCATTGAGATAAATATTTAGCACTTTTGACTTGCTTATTTTCTAACTGAAGGCTAACTGCTTTACAGAGCTGTGTTGGTTTCTGCAGACGTCACCATGCATCAGCCGCAGGTGCACTGTGTCCCCCCCCCCGCGCCCTCTCCCCTCAGCACTCCTTTCTTTTCTCCGTCCTGTCGCTTTGTACTCATGTCTGAGGGGGAGAGCAGGTGGTCGGCCTGGTTTTCAGCTCTCGCTCACCTCGGCTGGAGGAGAACAGAGCCCTGAATGACAGCCCCCCACAGCTGTGTCCAGCGGAGTGGAGGTGATTTCCTAAAAGACATCAGAGATCTGTTCCTCCGTGGTGAGATGCAAAGTGTTTAACAGCTGGTATTGCAGGGGCATGAGGAAGTGAGGCAGCCCACTCCCGTGGTCTTGTGTGGATTCTCATGGACAGAGGAGCCTGGTGGGCCACAGTCCATGGCGTCGCAAAGAGTCGGACACGACTGAGCAGCTAAGCCCAGCACAGCACACTGCAGGGGCGTCCATCAGTGAGAAGGCCCGTCAGCCCTTGGCCAGGAGGCAGGGTGCTAAAGGTTCCCTGCAGTGCTCTTGCAAGGCCAGGGCAAACACTGGGAGTCCCAGGGGCGGGATAGCAGCATGCAGGGTGCGATGCAGGGCAGGGGCCTGAGGCCAGGAGCCATAGTTATTGTTTATAGCATGTTATCGATATTATCAGCTTGTACTTGCCACTGGCTGAGTATGATCCTTCTGTAACCAAAATAAGGGGGAATGGATGGGCTAGGAAAAAAAATCATAGGCGGCCATTATGGAGGGGTTGGAGTAGAACCGCCAAGAGTGAGCAGCTCGCGAGTACAGGAGGAGATGCAAGGTGGCCGTTGCGGTTTTCACCATGACTCGGCGATGGGAGGATGCTCCTGGAATCTGGTGCTGGAGTTAGGAGTAACAACTGTTCTGCAATCTCTGGGGCAGTCATGCTGACCCATCCAAAATGTCAAAGTGCCTCTACTGAGAAACACTGCAGGACTCACCCACAGGGGCTGCTGATGAGAGGAGCCCCCAGTGCCCTGGACAGGAGGGAAACAGGACGAGTTTGAGTGAGACAGTCGCCACTTGTCACTTAGGGAATTGGGTCCATAAACGCAGCTGTCATTTAATCTGCATGACTACTGCCTGAGAGATAATTAATGGCTCCCTTCTTATACGCAAGGAGTTAGGCTCAGAGAGGCAAAATAACCACCAAAGTGAAACAAGCAAGGGGAAGAGTCTCTTCAATTTAGGTGAGTTCAGAGTCTTCCTGCAGGGAGGGTTTCAGGGGACAGGGGAGAAAGCTGTAACCGTGTGCGTGGAGTCCTTTCAGAGAAAGTCACAGTCGAGACACCAGCCCAGGATGAGAGTCTAAGAAGAGTTTAGAATCGATGACTGTGGAAGGTGGAATTTTCAGATGTTTTTGAAAAGGTCTCAGCTATTCACATATTCTTTCAGAGGCATTTTTGTCTTCTTCTTTAGACTGAGAGAGGAGACCACTAGTGGGGTCTTCTGGGATATTTCTCTGATTGAGTTTTCAGTATTCTTCCAGGTTCTGAGAAAAGACCTTAAGATAAATGTTGAATAAGCGCTCTCTTGAAGGGGCTGGAAATTCACACATCCTGCAATTAAGTGGAAAACTGATTAAAAACAGCCATTCTGATTCAAGAGAAACTGAAGTTTATGTAGTTGCGTTGAAGGTGAAATAAATGCAGATCAAAAGGTTAAAGGATGAAGGAAAGACGTGTTAGAATTTTAAAAAATAACCTGCTACATCATTGCAAAACAAAGTACCTCATCACATAAGATTTTTACGAAACTGTTCTGCTCCTCTGCATGGAGTTTCGCACATATATTTTGCCTTTTAAAATCATCAGAGAATTCCTCATTTCCTATAGTTTTGAAATTATCTATAATTACATCATAAGCACTCTTCCTCCCCCTTTGTCTGAGACTTTCTGCCAACATCCCTCTACCTCCCCCAAGGGAACTGCAGGTAACGGGAAACACACACCTACGACCTGAGTCTTGGTAAGCGTGAAGGACCCGGAGCAGACGTTACTAGGGGAAAAGGGGGACGGGGGACGGAAGCTGCAGGCGCTGCTGGGGCGCGGAGACGAAGCTGTGGCTCAGGTGGAGTAAGGCGGGGTTGCTGCAGTTCCGGGTCCCGTGCGCTCGTCCGTCTGTCTTTCCAGCCCCGCTCTGTCGCGACCCCCGGCGTAGGCAGCAGGTGGCGCCCGCACCCCCGCCGCGGAGCGGACGGGACCCAGGGTTCAGACCAGATCCCGTTTCGATAAAAACGTGAGCTGCGAACCGGGTTTAGCCACGGAACCAAGCGGCCCGTCGGCCGGGCCCCGCTGGGTTGCAGAAGGACCGACAGACGCGGCGCAGCCGTGCAGGCTGGGGCCCCTTTGCGCTCCAACCACAGGGCCGGCGGGGTGTGGGCCCCGAGGGGGTGCGGGTGCGGCAGACTCGGGGGGCGCGCGGCGCGGGGCGGGGGAAGGCTGGGATAGCCGCAGGCCCCCCTGGAAGTGAGGTGCGCGGTCGCAGCTCCCGGCATTTCACAGCACCGCCCCCTTGCTGCCCTCGCCGTCACCTGCCTTTCCAGTTTTCCGAGGCGAGAGCGTGCTTTTCTCACCGAAGGGGCGTCTTGATGGATTCCCGGTGTGTAACTCCCTCCCGACTTGTGCGCGCACCAGCCGCGGGAGGGGCGGGAGGCTCCTGGTTCGGTTAAAGAATGGGTGATGCTGACGCCTTTCCCGGGGACCCGGCCACCGCCCGGGGGTAGGGGGCGGAGACCCGGCGCCTCCAGTGCTTCACGGCCGGGCAGGGCCTCGGGGCCGCCCGGAGCAGAACCGCCGCGGGGTTCGGGGGACTCGGCCCCGGCCTCGGCGCAGACTCCCTCACTCGGGATCTCGGTCAGGGGGCTGCGCCCGGGGTCCCCGCCGATGCCTTTCCCTTCAAACGCACCAAAGCGCCTGGGAGCGCTCCCGGGCGGTGCGCCGGCTCAAGCCCGAGCGTCGCTGCCCTACTTCTGGGAGAGAGACGGGGTCCCCTCTCTTGTTTTGGGGGGCCGTGCCGCAGAGCGCGCGCGGTCTCAGTTCCCGGGCCGGGCTGGAACCCGCGCCCCTGGCAGGAGAAGCCTGCTCCTAGGGGCTGCGGGGGCCGGCACGCGGCACCTGCACACAGACACTGACCTGGCGAGGCCGCCCGCCGGCCTTGGTGCGCGGGGACGGCCGAGCGGCTCTTCCCTGGCCCCACGCTCGCGGCCGCGGCGCTGGGCGGCCCCCGGGCGTGTCCGGGGCGGCGGGAGGAGGGGGGAGTCGTTGGGGACTGGGGGCGCTGCCCGGGGCCCCAGCCTGCCTCCCCCGCCGCCGCCGCCGCCTCCCGCTTCCTAAGCGGCCGCCAGCGCGCCTTGTGATTTCCTAAAAGACATCAGAGATCTGTTCCTCCGTGGTGAGATGCAAAGTGTTTAACAGCTGGTATTGCAGGGGCATGAGGAAGTGAGGCAGCCCACTCCCGTGGTCTTGTGTGGATTCTCATGGACAGAGGAGCCTGGTGGGCCACAGTCCATGGCGTCGCAAAGAGTCGGACACGACTGAGCAGCTAAGCCCAGCACAGCACACTGCAGGGGCGTCCATCAGTGAGAAGGCCCGTCAGCCCTTGGCCAGGAGGCAGGGTGCTAAAGGTTCCCTGCAGTGCTCTTGCAAGGCCAGGGCAAACACTGGGAGTCCCAGGGGCGGGATAGCAGCATGCAGGGTGCGATGCAGGGCAGGGGCCTGAGGCCAGGAGCCATAGTTATTGTTTATAGCATGTTATCGATATTATCAGCTTGTACTTGCCACTGGCTGAGTATGATCCTTCTGTAACCAAAATAAGGGGGAATGGATGGGCTAGGAAAAAAAATCATAGGCGGCCATTATGGAGGGGTTGGAGTAGAACCGCCAAGAGTGAGCAGCTCGCGAGTACAGGAGGAGATGCAAGGTGGCCGTTGCGGTTTTCACCATGACTCGGCGATGGGAGGATGCTCCTGGAATCTGGTGCTGGAGTTAGGAGTAACAACTGTTCTGCAATCTCTGGGGCAGTCATGCTGACCCATCCAAAATGTCAAAGTGCCTCTACTGAGAAACACTGCAGGACTCACCCACAGGGGCTGCTGATGAGAGGAGCCCCCAGTGCCCTGGACAGGAGGGAAACAGGACGAGTTTGAGTGAGACAGTCGCCACTTGTCACTTAGGGAATTGGGTCCATAAACGCAGCTGTCATTTAATCTGCATGACTACTGCCTGAGAGATAATTAATGGCTCCCTTCTTATACGCAAGGAGTTAGGCTCAGAGAGGCAAAATAACCACCAAAGTGAAACAAGCAAGGGGAAGAGTCTCTTCAATTTAGGTGAGTTCAGAGTCTTCCTGCAGGGAGGGTTTCAGGGGACAGGGGAGAAAGCTGTAACCGTGTGCGTGGAGTCCTTTCAGAGAAAGTCACAGTCGAGACACCAGCCCAGGATGAGAGTCTAAGAAGAGTTTAGAATCGATGACTGTGGAAGGTGGAATTTTCAGATGTTTTTGAAAAGGTCTCAGCTATTCACATATTCTTTCAGAGGCATTTTTGTCTTCTTCTTTAGACTGAGAGAGGAGACCACTAGTGGGGTCTTCTGGGATATTTCTCTGATTGAGTTTTCAGTATTCTTCCAGGTTCTGAGAAAAGACCTTAAGATAAATGTTGAATAAGCGCTCTCTTGAAGGGGCTGGAAATTCACACATCCTGCAATTAAGTGGAAAACTGATTAAAAACAGCCATTCTGATTCAAGAGAAACTGAAGTTTATGTAGTTGCGTTGAAGGTGAAATAAATGCAGATCAAAAGGTTAAAGGATGAAGGAAAGACGTGTTAGAATTTTAAAAAATAACCTGCTACATCATTGCAAAACAAAGTACCTCATCACATAAGATTTTTACGAAACTGTTCTGCTCCTCTGCATGGAGTTTCGCACATATATTTTGCCTTTTAAAATCATCAGAGAATTCCTCATTTCCTATAGTTTTGAAATTATCTATAATTACATCATAAGCACTCTTCCTCCCCCTTTGTCTGAGACTTTCTGCCAACATCCCTCTACCTCCCCCAAGGGAACTGCAGGTAACGGGAAACACACACCTACGACCTGAGTCTTGGTAAGCGTGAAGGACCCGGAGCAGACGTTACTAGGGGAAAAGGGGGACGGGGGACGGAAGCTGCAGGCGCTGCTGGGGCGCGGAGACGAAGCTGTGGCTCAGGTGGAGTAAGGCGGGGTTGCTGCAGTTCCGGGTCCCGTGCGCTCGTCCGTCTGTCTTTCCAGCCCCGCTCTGTCGCGACCCCCGGCGTAGGCAGCAGGTGGCGCCCGCACCCCCGCCGCGGAGCGGACGGGACCCAGGGTTCAGACCAGATCCCGTTTCGATAAAAACGTGAGCTGCGAACCGGGTTTAGCCACGGAACCAAGCGGCCCGTCGGCCGGGCCCCGCTGGGTTGCAGAAGGACCGACAGACGCGGCGCAGCCGTGCAGGCTGGGGCCCCTTTGCGCTCCAACCACAGGGCCGGCGGGGTGTGGGCCCCGAGGGGGTGCGGGTGCGGCAGACTCGGGGGGCGCGCGGCGCGGGGCGGGGGAAGGCTGGGATAGCCGCAGGCCCCCCTGGAAGTGAGGTGCGCGGTCGCAGCTCCCGGCATTTCACAGCACCGCCCCCTTGCTGCCCTCGCCGTCACCTGCCTTTCCAGTTTTCCGAGGCGAGAGCGTGCTTTTCTCACCGAAGGGGCGTCTTGATGGATTCCCGGTGTGTAACTCCCTCCCGACTTGTGCGCGCACCAGCCGCGGGAGGGGCGGGAGGCTCCTGGTTCGGTTAAAGAATGGGTGATGCTGACGCCTTTCCCGGGGACCCGGCCACCGCCCGGGGGTAGGGGGCGGAGACCCGGCGCCTCCAGTGCTTCACGGCCGGGCAGGGCCTCGGGGCCGCCCGGAGCAGAACCGCCGCGGGGTTCGGGGGACTCGGCCCCGGCCTCGGCGCAGACTCCCTCACTCGGGATCTCGGTCAGGGGGCTGCGCCCGGGGTCCCCGCCGATGCCTTTCCCTTCAAACGCACCAAAGCGCCTGGGAGCGCTCCCGGGCGGTGCGCCGGCTCAAGCCCGAGCGTCGCTGCCCTACTTCTGGGAGAGAGACGGGGTCCCCTCTCTTGTTTTGGGGGGCCGTGCCGCAGAGCGCGCGCGGTCTCAGTTCCCGGGCCGGGCTGGAACCCGCGCCCCTGGCAGGAGAAGCCTGCTCCTAGGGGCTGCGGGGGCCGGCACGCGGCACCTGCACACAGACACTGACCTGGCGAGGCCGCCCGCCGGCCTTGGTGCGCGGGGACGGCCGAGCGGCTCTTCCCTGGCCCCACGCTCGCGGCCGCGGCGCTGGGCGGCCCCCGGGCGTGTCCGGGGCGGCGGGAGGAGGGGGGAGTCGTTGGGGACTGGGGGCGCTGCCCGGGGCCCCAGCCTGCCTCCCCCGCCGCCGCCGCCGCCTCCCGCTTCCTAAGCGGCCGCCAGCGCGCCTCCCTCCGCTCTTATCTGATCCCGGGCGCCCCGCAGGAGGGAGCGCCGGAGAGGAGGCGGCTAGGGGCGGGGGAGCGGGGGTGGGGCGGGGGCAGGCCAATTAAAGGGGCGCCGGGCGGGCAGCGCGCGGGAGAACGGACTCGCGGCGGAACTGGGACGGGCCCCGGGCACCGAGAGCCGCGCGGCCTGGGCCGGAGTCTCGCGGGCGCAGGTCAGTGCCAACCTCTGCTTCCCTCTCTAGTTGGGCCTGAGAGCCTGTTCCTGAAGGAGGGAAAGAGCAGGAGGAACCTGCTCTTGGCGCGCCCTCGCTGCCCGCGGCGCTGAGGGGCCGGAGGCGCGCCCGCCGCGTCCCGCACGCTCGCGCCAGGCAGCGAGGTCTGAGCGCTGAGCGGCACACGAGCCTCCGCCCCGGGGCTGGCGGGCGGCGAGCGACCCGCGGGAAGGAGCGGGTTTGGCTTCCAGACGGTAGATGCCAGCATTTCCAAGCAGAAAGGGCCTCCTAACGCCTACCGTTCTGGTGAGAAAGAGGCTTAGGGATTGCTTTGGAGGACTCTGTGCGTTACAAACAGAAAGCGCGCTGATGGCTCAGCGGGTAGAAAATCCGCCTGCAGTGCAGAGACACGGGCTCGATCCCTGGGTCGGGAAGATCCCCTGGATAAGGGAATGGCAACCCACTCCAGTATTCTTGCCAGGGAAACCCCATGGACAGAGGAGCCTGGCGAGGCCACAGTCCATGGGTTCGCAAAGAGTCGGACACGACTGACGGCTGAGCACTCAGCACTCAGGGGTCAGCTGGGAGAACCGTCGATGGAGATCACGGGCTGCAAAACTCACCCAGACACCCGCGGGTGCTTAGCGCTGGGCTCCAGGTGCTAGTCGAAGAGAGGAGCAAGCCCGCAGCGCCGCAGGCTGTTGGCAGCAGCCGCCGCTCGTCCACGTCTGTGCGCCCGGAAACGCGGCTGCTTCGCGCGTTTTGCTTCGGTGTCTGGACCCAGGAGGTCGCGGCTTTAAGATCCACCGCCAGGCTGCGGCGCTGGAGGGCCTTTTCCTCCCGGGCTTCCCAACCCCTCGCCCCCTTTCACCCCTCGGAGCTGCTCGCTGCCTCGGGCCCTCTAGTGCGCGCGGCTGGGGGGAGGCGAAACTCCGCGCCAGTTGGGATTTAGCGGGCCCAGCGCAACGGCAGCTAAAGAACCCGCCTGCGTTGCGGGAAACCCTGGTTCCATTCCTGGGTGGGGAAGATGCCCTGGAGAAGGGATAGACTACCCGCCCCAGTATTCTTGGGCTTCCCTGGTGGCTCAGCTGGTAAAGAATCTGCCCGAAATGCGGGAGACCTGGGTTCGATCCCTGGGTCGGGAAGATGCCCGGGCGGAGGGAACGGCTACCCACTCCAGTATTCCTGCCTGGAGATCCCATGGATGGAGGAGCGGGCGGGCTACAGTCCACGGGGTCGCACAGGGTCGACTGAGCGACTGCACACAGCACAGGCGAGACAGGGTTAGCGCCCCGCGGGAGGAGCGGCGTTGTGCCCTGGGGTGGGTCTGAGCGCTGCCTGCCATAATTGCAGCCGCGGGCACCCTCGTCTAGGAGCTGGGGGCTTGCATCCTGTTCGGGAAGCGCCCTGTGGCGCGGAGCTCGGGGACCCGGAGTCGCCCGCTCTGCTGAGACTCTGTCCCCAGGGCGGGTGTTCACAGGAGGGGGTCATGCCGCCCTCGGGGACCTGGACCCCAACCCTCCGCTGACCCCGGAACGCCGTGTGCAGCCGCACTCAGGGCGTCTTTTCCTCTGCGAGTTTTGGATTCCCTTTTGGAAATTTCGGAGTGTCAGCTGCCTGCAGCAGCAGACGGGGGTGGGGGAGGGCAAAACCCTAAAAATATGCGGATGTTTGGTGGCCCTGTGGGGAGCAGAACTGGCAGAGTTTTCCTGAAACTCTCCCCCTAAAGGCTCCAGAGCTCCTCAGCTACAGAGACGGCCCTTCCTGGCTGTCGGGTGTGGTGAGGAGGCCCTAGCACCCAGCACAGAGGCGAAGCTGGATGCGGGGAGGAGAGTGATGCTGTGTTTCTGACAAAGTGGTCCGCGCTGCCCGCAGCGATCACTGGGAAATGTGGTCTGAGTGAGCGAGTCAGTGAATGCATGGGTAACACTTGCACTTTGCGTTGTTTCATGAGAGCAACTTGCCAGGATTTCCTTTGAACCTGGTCCCAAGGGTGTGGTTACTGTAAGACAGACTTCAGGAAGCATATTTTTAAAAAGCAACTTTATCGAGTTATTCACATGCCACACAATTCAGTGCTTTTCCCTGTATTCGTGGAATTGTACCACTGTCCCCACAATTAATTTTAGAACATTGATTGTATCACTCCCCCCCTCCCCAAATTCTGTACCTATCAGCAGTATAATTCTCATTTTTCCCCAACCAAGCCATACCCCGCAACACCCCTCTCCCCCGCCCCCGCCCACAGCCTTGGCAACTGCTCATCGACTTTCTGCTGACGTTTCATATATGCGGAAGCATGCAATGTGTGTGGGCCTTCGTGACTGGCGTCTTTCACCTCGTGAGGTGTTTTCCAGGCTTACCCGTTATGCACAGGACTCTCTATCCTAAGCACTGGGTGTCCTTCCTCTGCCTGGGGGCCCTGAGCCAGGTGAGACCTGGACCTCCACTGCATCCCTGACCTCCTGGGGGTCCCTTTGAAAGGACAGAAGCCTCGCTGGTGGGGCTTCTCAGTGACTCCCTGGGAAGGACTCCGTGGAGCCCCTCAGAATTCCTGGAGCAGTTTTGGGCAGGTCCCAAACTTCGGATGAATGGGAGGAGTCCTTTGGCGTAGATCCTGCTGCTAACGGTCCAGCTGTGGATTTCAGAGAGCTCTTGGGGCCTCCTTCCACGCAAATCCTGGGTTTGGGAGTCCACCAGGGCTGGCTTTAAAAGATGGAGTGAGCAAATGGGCATGATTGCAAGGGCACTGGAGCCAGCTTCAGCCCAGCAAGAAAAGTCTCCTTGGGGTACACACTCTTTGACTCTAAAATCCTTCCTCAAGTCACCTAGTAAAACACAGAGAGCTTTTGCCTGTTTTAAGCTGGGAGTCTGCAGTTCGTGACTCAATGAGCCACATATTTGCTGTCATTTTAATCCAAGCTCAACCAAATGACTGCTGTTTGCCCAGCCTGTGGAGTGTAGCCCCAGGTTCCTTTCAGGGATGCGGGCCTTCTGTACGCTGCAGGCTGAGGTGGTGGTGTTTGAGCACCGCTGAGCTAACATTATCCAGGATTATGAGATGTGTAGACCGCAAATGGTAAAGGGCCGGGGCAAGGGCGGGGCGGGGGG
>SJYG01000824.1:806859-820810 GCA_006410535.1 Litocranius walleri | reverse complement strand
GTCTTTCTGAGATTTAGAAGAAAGTCCTTTGGGGTAGACCTGTTGGGAGGAGGAAGGGCACCGTTTCCCCTGGAGATAAGTTTTGCACACGAGCTGGAGAGAAGGCCTTTGCTTTCCAGCGTGCCTCGGCCTCGGCCAGCGGCAGGGCGTGCACGCTGGCTGTGTGCACCTCAGCCCTGGCCGCTCAGCCACTGATCATGCAATTAATACCTATCGATGGGCTGTAATGCACTTTGAATGTTGTGGAGTGTGGGTTAAACTGCCCACCTGCATGTCTTCCAGCACCCAAGACTCAGAAAGCAGCGTTACTGGGGCCGTGAAGGTAGCTGGAGAGCTGCGATGGGATGAGTGGCAAAGGCAGTCTGCTGGCGGCTGACCGCCCTTTCTAGATATTTTCACTTCCGTTCATGTTTTAAATAGGCAACTTTTAGCCTTGTTAATTTCCACTAATATTTGCTTCAGGTATCTTTGGGTTTTATGCTTATCTTTATTAATCCTTCAATTTAATTAGGATTTTATTTGCTCTTCTTTTTATGTCTCCTTTAAGTGAAAAATTAGATCATTGATTTTTACATCTTTCTTATGTAAATATTTATCTCTAATTCTTAGATTTCATCCCACGGATTTTCATCTGGAAAATCTTCTTACTTTGATTCCCTTTCAACTCTTTTTAAAATTTAAAATTTCCATTGTGATTTCTCATTTGACCCATGGATTAATTAGAAGCATGTTGCTTAATTTCCATTTTGAGTTTGTAAAGATATATTATATTATTAATTTCTAATTTAATTCTGTTGTCAGAAAACATACTCAGCAAACTTTGAGTCTTTTGAAGTTTATGAGCTCTCATTTTAGGGCCTACTCATTTTACAATGCCTACTTTGTAAGAAAAAAATTTTTTAAAGATGTATCCTGTAATTATTGGATGTAATGTTCAATAAGTATCAATTAATAGTTGACAGAGTAGAATTATTATATTAAGTGTATATTTATTTATGATTTTCTTGACTAGTTAAAGTACAGTTGCTCAGTCGTGTCCAACTCTTTGTGACCCCATGGAATTCTCCAGGCCAGAATGCTGGAGTGGGGAGCCGATTTCCCTTCTCCAGGGGATCTTCCAGACCCCGGAATTGAACCAGGGTCTCATACATTGCAGGCAGATTCTTTACCAACTGCACTACCAGTTCAGTTCAGTTCAGTCTCTCAGTCGTGTCCGACTCTTTGCGACCCCATGGACTATAGCACGCCAGGCCTCCCTGTCCATCACCAACTCCCGGATTCCACCCAAACCCATGTCCATCGAATCGATGATGCCATCTAACCATCTCATCCTCTGTGGTCGCCTTCTCCTCCTGCCCTCAGTCTTTCCTGGCATCAGGGTCTTTTCCAATAACTGAGCTGTCAGGGAAGCCCTCGATGACCCTTTATTCTGAATTGTCTGGAACTGGAGCAGCGTGGTTTTTTTTATTTTTTATTTTTTAATGTGTGTTGTCAATTCACCCTACTTGGGGCTCACTCTTTTCTGAGGCACCCTTTCTCAAGTTTAGTCTCTGGCATTCCTGAACTCTTCTGCCCTTTGACACTTTATGCTAATAAGACTGTGGCTTTCCACTTGACTTCTAATCACAATGCCTACACAGTGGGGAGTTCACTCAGAGGAAGAAAGACACGTAGCCAAGCTAACAGTAACACAACTAGGGCTTTATTTCTTAGAGCTGTTTTCTCCTGTGTCCTGAGGCTAACCGAAGAGTGAGAAACACTGATTCCCTCCAGGGGCTGTTTCTAAGTAGACTTCTTAACCAGTCCTGAAAAGCCTCTTGGTTATTCTAGATGTGAGGAGGTACTGTCTAGCGGTAGTTTCACAGGAGAGAAGAAATTAGGAAAACTAAACAACACCAACGCCCTGGGCTGCAACACCAGCCCTCTTCTCAGTCTTTGCTTTCTTATCTGCGGGCTGTAGACACGGAGCATCAGCTGGCTGTAAGGTTCACCCGTGACATGGGTCTCTTGTTAGTTGCTAAGTCGTGGCCGCCGCTGCCGCCCGGCGAACAGCAGCGGGCCCGGCTCCTCTGTCCTCTGCTACTCCTGGAGTTTGCTGTCTCCCAGAAGTTAAAATGGACATTAATAATGTAGAATCCAGAAAAGGCCTTCCCAGGTGGCTCCATGATAAAGAATCTACCTGCCAATGCAGGACACATGATCCCTAGGTCAGGAAATCCCCTGGAAAAGGAAATGGCAACCCACTCCAGTATTCTTGCCTGGAGAATTCCATGGACAGAGGAGCCTGGCGAGCTGCAGTCCATGGGGTCATAATGAGTTGGACACGGGTTAGTGACTAAACCACATAGTTCAGAAAGAGTTCGAACCTAAAGGTCATTTTGTTTAGTTCCCCTGCCGCAAATCAAGGAATCCCTTCTACAACATCTCTCATGGGTGTAATGCAGCCAGCTTCTTTCTCAGACCTACTAGTAAAAGGGTCAAATGTGTTCTGGGTGTTGGAGAATGTTTCTGTCCAAATCCACGTCTGTGTGGCTCCCTCTGTTGATTCTAGTGCTATTTGCAGAAGCTGCACAAAATAATCTTGTTTCATCTTCCACGTGAAAGCCCTTCAAGTATTTGAAGACATCTATTACGTGCTTCTGATTCTTATTTTTCTAGGCTTAATTCCTGCTGAATCGTTCCCATGTCTTTCAGATGTTCTTTGCATGGGCTTATCAACCAGAACTGCTAAGTCTATGAATTATTCTTAAGTCAAAAATTCCAAGTCTTTTTATGGTTGATGATTTTGAACCTGTACAGAGCTGTCATCTGGACAAGGATAAAAAATGGATAAGAATGTTCTTACAAAAGTTTAAAGTAGTTCAGTCATGCGGAAAATGGTGCCTGTGTCCTCAACTGGCTCTTCTGTCTTTGTCTAAACCTTTATATCAAGTTCGCCCCACAGCCTTCACGAGCTGGGGTCTCTCACGAGTCTCTTCGTCCTTTAGTATCTACCCAAGTAGTAAATTCATTGATGATTTAAATGCCTTTGCCTTACATTCTTTCAACCTGTTGCTAGCATGCTGCTAGTTAGAACTTTTGGAGAGCTACCTGTGTTTCTAAGTACATTATTTACATCATCACAATCCTATAAGGTAGATGTTCGCTTGCTCATTTTACAGATAAAGAAACCAAGTCATGGAGTGGTTAAACTAGTTAGTCGGGAGCCCCTAGCAAATTATTGGTGGATACGTCTTCCTCGCGCCCAGATTTCTACTCATAGTTCCAGTCTGTGTTACCTCTGTTGTATTTCACACTTACTTCATTTAGTTCTGTAAATTTGCTTGTGGTCTTCTTTTTCAATAAAATTAAAAGTGAGCTGACACAGGGATCATATAGTAGGAAATTTTGTATCTCCCTTAGAGTAGAGTGGCCTGGTGGCTCAGAGAGTAAAGAATCTGCCTGCAATGCAGGAGACCTGGGTCCCATCCCTGGGTTGGGAAGATCCCCTGGAGAAGGGAATGGCAGCCCACTCCAGTGCTCTTGCCTGGAGAATGCCGTGGGCAGCAGAGCCTGGCGGGCAGCAGAGCCTGGCGGGCTACAGTCCACAGGGTCTCAAAGAGCTGGACGTGACTGAGGGACTAACACAAGCAGAGATCGTTGGTTATGGTAGGACTCTCGGTAGGGACTGCTGGAATGAAAATTCTGAAACTACAAACAACAGCCTCTCGCAGGGCCTGGTATCCCAGATGGCTGGCAACAAGTTTATGGTTTTCTGTATGTCAGCGCTGACTGAGTGGAGCATTACCCAAGCTCTGCATATGTGTGTGTTAAGTCTATGTGTGTGTGTGCATGTGTGTTTCTGTGAGTAGTTTACACAAACTTTAGGATAAATATTTTAAGGGATTTTGATAAAACTGGCTTGTATAAGGCCTCTGCTCCTTCTTAAACTTAATTGTAGACATAAGATTGGATAAGACAACATGAAGCAGAGGACGGGTCAGTTAGTCCTAATGGGGATGGTTTTAAGTTACTGATTGCATAATCGTGTAACAGTGTTTTGAGAAAACTTGTGCTAAACATTACCAACTTTCCCCAAACTGGGTTTATACTTTCTGTAGTAATACAGCTAAATGGCCGTTTCTAACATGATGTTTTTAAGCCAAAAAAAAAAAAAAAAAATTAAGGCAGCATTATTTGTTTTGTGCAAGGTTTTAGGCAGTGTTTCAGCAAATTAGGCTTTGACATTTTAAAAATATCTCATAGCAGTTTAACAGAAATTGGAATTTTTTTCTCACCCCTATTTTACTGTCCAAATGAAAGACTTGGCATAAAACCTTGGGAAAATGAAAATTCTACTTCTCCCAATATGGTATTACTTAATCTCATTTAAAATAAAAAATAAGAAAGGAAGAATTTAAAGAAAAGCTATGGCTACAGTTTTTTTTCTGTATAAATAATATGCAAGGGAGGACTGGTACTGAAGCTGAAGCTCCAGTACTTTGGCCACCTGATGAGCTGACTCATTGGAAAAGACCCTGATGCTGGGGAAGATTGAGGGCAAGAGAAGGAGATGACAGAGGATGAGATGGTTGGATGGTGTCACTGACTCAATGAACGTGAATTTGAGCAAACCTGGGAGATGGTGAAGGACAGGGGAGCCTGGCGTGCTGCAGTCCACGGGCACGTGTTTAGTGGCTGAACAACAGCAATAATAAGCAGTTTTCAGAAAAGAGTTGCCAAGTCAAGGGCAGCACCGATTCGTTGGTCTGTTTGTTTATTTACATTGTGTGAAGTGCAGGTCAGCTTCTAATGTGGCATGTTAAGCATTGCTTCACAATACCTGGACTGCGCTGGGCTGCAGTGCTCTGATGAGAAGTGCTCTAGACTGCAGCTTGGAAAAGGACTTCCTGTCCTGTGTTAGCACAGTATTGCGGGATGCCAGAGAAAATCCCCGCTCTTAAGGGGCAGGCAGAAAGGCAAGCTGCTTGCTTCCCTTGCTCTTTGCCACGTTCTTGCTGAGCCTTGTGGGCATCACATTGGGGAACAGGATCTTAGAGTGCTTGTTTTGGGAGGGCATGCTCTTGGTGTGGATGGAGCTGATGCCTGCTCCTGTACCTGTTCAGAGCCCCCATATTCAGGCTTCTGTCTACAGAAGTCCCTCACAACCCTCTGGAGTGCAGGTGTGCCAAGTCTCTTCAGTCGTGTCTGACTGTGACCCCGTGGGCTGCAGCCCGCCAGGCTCCTCTGTGCATGGGGTTCTCCAGGCAAGAACACTGGGGTGGGTTGCCATGCTCTCCTCCAGGGGGTCTTCCCCACCCAGGGACTGAACCCAGGTCTGCTGCGCTGCAGGTGGACTCTTTACCTCTAGCGCTACCTAGGGAGTCCCATGACCCCTGGGATGACCCGCCTAATCTTGTTCTACCTGCCTCGGCAGGGTTAGTGGTCTTGACGACTCGAGGCCTTTCTCCCTGTATTCAATTTGAATTCTCCATTTGTCCCATTTCTTCTGTGCTCTGACAAATAGTTCATTCGCTAACCTGTAACAAAATTAATAATAAATTCATCCAGGCTAAAAAGCCATATATATTATATACAAAATAGCCACTCAATATGTTGCCCATTCCATTAGGAATTTTAAGGGGCTTCCTGTATTTGAATGTCTTAATTTAAAATATTCTTTAGTAATAGGCATTTTGGAAGTCTGGTAGGTGGGTTGGGGGAGATATTTTTTGGACCTCTAAATATAAATGAGTATATTCTTTAATGTTTTTATTATAGGACCTTAACGTGATTATTTATGTGATTATTAAAGCACGTGTATCTTCCTTTAGTTGCAAGACAAAAGAGTTGCATGCTAGACTGTCACTGGATATTATAAAAAGTAGTTGCCAAGAAAAATTTGTTATGAATGATTACTTGAAGGAATATAGTTATTTCTTTGGATATACCATGTTACTCTGGAATAAAACCAGATTAAGTTTAAGTGTGTGAATCATCTGAAATCATATTGTTTTGAAGGTTCATAGAGTTATCTTTTGCTACATTCACTGAAATAACTCTTGTGTTAAAAAGGCAATTAAAGCTTGTATGTGGCTGCCCAAGAATATCCAGAGAAAAATTAATGGCCTCAAATAAAGGATATTGCATTAAGGACTAACTAAAGAAAAAGAACAACAGAAACAACAAAAACTAAGAGCAGAAAAGCAAAGAGAAGTACAGGACTAATATCGCAAGAAAAAAAGCTATCCTCAAAAAATTATAATCTGGACAAATATTTAGCTTGTCTGTTTTGGAGAGAAAAGAAAAAGGTAGGAAAACATCAGTTTGATGCTGAGAGTGGAGTCTTCTTAAGTGGCTCAGTTGTAGAGGGTCGGCTTGCAATGCAGGAAACGTGCTTCAATCCCTGGGTTGGAAGATCCCTTCGAGAAGGAATTGGCAACCCATTCTAGTATTCTTGCCTGGGAAATCCCATATTCAGAGGAGTTGGTGGGGTACAGTACGAGATATAGAGGAGTATGTACTGGATGATTCCGATTATGCCTCGTAGCTCAGTCGATAAAGAATCTACCTGCAATGCAAGAGTGAGGTGAGGTGAAGTGAAGTCGCTCAGTCGTGTCCGACTCTTTGTGACCCCATGGACTGTAGCCTACCAGGCTTCTCCATCCATGGGATTCTCCAGGCAAGAATACTGGAGTGGGTTACCATTTCCTTCTCCAGGGGATCTTCCTGACCCAGGAATCAAACCCGGGTCTCTTGCATTGGAGGCAGATGCTTTAACCTCTGAGCCACCAGACCTGGGTTCAATTCCCAGGTTGGGAAGATCCCCTGGCAAAGGAAATGGCAACCCACTCCAGTATTCTTGCCTGGAGAATCCCATGGACAGAGGAGCCTGGCAGGCCACAGTCTATGGGGTTGCAAGAGTTGGACACGACTGAGTGACTAGACACATGTACAAAAAGAGATAAAATTAATCTATGGTGTTAGGAGTCAGGATTCTGGTTATTTGGGGGCTTAGTGAATGAAATGGGGTGTAAAGAGGGTCAGGGCATTAGTCATGTTCTGTATCTTGATCTGGGTGATGGCTACAAAGGTGGGTTCATGTTGTGAAAATTCACTAAGCTGCACGCTAACGTTTTGTGCACTTTTCCATATGATGTTACACTTCAGTACAAAAAGTTTACAAAAACAATTCCTACCTAATTTTCACATGGGTTTAAGAGTTAAAAAAGCAGACTTGGTCTGATATTTTTCTCTGCTCAGAGTTTCTTGTGCTGTTCCTATGATGGATCTTGGTGTCCATGGAAACCAGACAGAGACTGTGTGGTGGGAAGCAGGATATACAACAAAGAAACAAATGTCTTCTCACTATATTTTCAGATCCCACTCCAGCCACAGCCATTCCCTGCTAGGACCACTGTCCGCCTGTGACAGCTGTGACTAGTGCTTGTCATGACTTCCCAGGAGCCCATTCCATAACTAGTTCCAGCTTACCCGCCCCGTGACTAGTTTCCCTTTCACTCAACCCAGAAGGAAAGTATGGCTGGCAGGGGCTTGCAATAGAAAAGGCCTTCTCTGGACAAGGCACATAACACCTCACTAACTTTAAGCTTTACCTCAGCTCTAAGGTGGAATCTTACTGAGGGCACAGCCTAAAAAGGCCTTTGAGTAGCAGAGTGAATGCTTCACGGTCTGTGCATTAAAGCAAAAGCACTTTTACTTAGAGTTCTTCAGGTTCTAGCTTGGAGCTTATTAATTCTAATTTTAAGCATCATTGTATCACTTCATTATCTGATTTTCTAGGTCCACAAAAAGACAGATTAAAAGTGGGTGGATGGGCTACAATAGAGACTCAGACACAGAAAACAGACTTATGGACACGGGGGTAGGGGGAGGAAGGAGAGGATGGGACAAATGGAGAGAGTAGCCTGGAAACATACACTACCATATGTAAAATAGACAGCCAGTGGGAATTTGCGGTATGACTCAGGGAACTCAAACCAGGGCCCTGTAACAACCTGGAGGGGAGGGAGGGGGAGGGAGGTTTCAGAGGGAGGGGACATATGTATATCTGGGGCTGATTCGTGTTGATGTTTAGCAGAAACCAACACAATTCTGTAAAGCAATTATCCTTCAATTAAAAATACATTTAAAAAATTAGAATAACTTCATGGGAAAATATCCAGACTAGAAAACCAAGTAGTAAATAAGCTAAGTAGATTTATAAATGAGACAAAAGTTGTGTAGGAAACAGCTTCCAGAAGGGAATAGGATCATATGATTTTCTCTCTCAAATTATTCTTTGGCTTTTAAAGAGTACGTCATTCTCATGGTGCATAAGCTATTGCAAAACAATGGAAATATAGAAAACTTTCTAACATTAAAAAAAATGAAGCTAGAATGATCTTGACACCAGAACTTTTAAGAAATGAATACTCTCAGTCAATTTTGGTTATTAACATAGATCTAGAAGAAAACAGTTATACAAAATTGACTTGATATAAAAGCAGTAACACACAGATATAAGAAAGATAAGTTAGCTTGGGAGGAGGGTTCCCTGAGGGCTCTTTAGACCCTAAAAAGTGTCTGATTAGCAGATGCTAAAGGGACTCTTGGGTAACCCAGTGAGTTGTAGAGTCAGTCCAGGATTGCAAAAATTCAGGCCTGGGAGCACTGTGAAGGCTTGCTCGCAGACCCGATGGACAGAACCCCGGAGGCCCTTGGACGCGTCATTGCCCAGGTCTTGCCTCACAGAGACCTGACTCTTCATCCCTAAAGACTTGACTGGTGTCAGTCTTACAGGAACTTTGGAAGAGCAAGCAGCAGCAAAGGGCTGCATTCCACGCGAAGCCGTGGTGCTCCAAGTCCTTTCCATCCCCTAGACCTGCCTCTGTGAGTTATGTGACCCTCCCAGAGGGACCCTGTGTGGGCTCCTGCGCAGGGCTGAGTTCTGCTGAGAAGCTGCTAAAGAGGCCCCAGTCATCTCCTTCTTCAGTGAGCGCCGGGTAGGACCACTGAAGAATTCACTGCGGGAAGGACTCAAGAAGCAGGTAGCCGCCGCAGCGGCTGCTGAAGTGTGCAGCTGCCCCAGCATCAGCGCCGGATCCCTAATCGCTCCGCGTTAGGCAAACAGGGCGATGACTGTGTATTCCCAGTCATTCTCTTCCTTTACAGCATCTTGTCAAAAATCTTCCTTTTATTAGTTTATGTTTAGGGTAAAATATACAGTGCCCTAAGGAATGAGTTACTTCCTGAAAGCACCAGCACATGTTGGCTTGTTTGCCTGCCCCAGATGACTACATATATTTTATTTTCAGCCTTCTCAAAATACCCCTGTGCTCTCTGTTTCTAGGACTGCTGTTACATCCCATGTGGAAGACAAGAAATAAAATGAAGATTTTTCACTGCAAGATGCAGTACTGGGTGTTTCCAGCATTTTTTGTGATTACTTATCTTTGCACCATTGTCCAGGGTCAAGGTATGGAAAACTTATGAGAAATTCATGGGGGTCTGGGAGTCTAGCCATGCCGGTTCTGATGATCATTTTTTATTTTATTTGCCTTACTAATGCTTCACCGGTTCAGCTGTGTTTTTAGGCAGGGTCACGTGTTGGCTTTTTCTCAGTTTTACCAGCTGTTTACATTGTAGAAATGTGGCACAACTTTGAAGAAGTTACAGGTCACTAGTGGCTGAACATATTAATTTTGTGGTAGATGGTTAAATAGCTCATTTTAATATACTTCTGAAATGTCATGCAAATTTAATAACTAAAGTCAAATTTGCAAAATAAATTCTATTCATAAGGAGCTGTAAGGTGTGCGCCTATGTGTCTCGAACATGCCTTGTCTCTTTAAAACAGTGTCTACAAAATATTTCTGCCACTTCATACCTGGCCCTTATTTTTGCTCCTTTCTTTAAAACTGAATGCACAGTCTAAAGGTTACTAAGGGCCTGACAGATGCTGAATAGGTTCTAGGCAAGGAAAAAAGAACCCTCTGGCATATCCCATGATAAATTTCCCTCAAATTTTAACTTCTCCTACTTATAGAACAAGTGTTCTCTAAATGCATTTCATTAAAAAATGAGATAAAAGCTAAGGTATTTTCTTGTTTGTTTGGGATTTTTGAAGATCACTTGGAAAAATAAACCAAATAATTTTCTGCTGTTTCAGTATCTTTGCTGAGGTCATTTCTTTGAGATAGCACCCTGAACTGTGTTTTGAAAGGGGAGATACTCTTGCTGCCCACGTGGCTCCATTTCCATCACTCAGAGATTTCTGGTTGCAAATAAAGTAAACTTCCTCTGCCCAATTTAAGCAAAAAGTATATTTACTAGCAGATAATGAAGTGGTTCATGCAATAGTTAAATAAGCGATGGAAAGTGTAGGGATCCAGGAACACGCTGGGCATAGTTTCTAGGAGCTAGTGGCCATTTCTTTGAGGGCATGTGTTTGGAATGAAATGTCAGAGCTGTTTTCCATCCTTCCATGGCTGGACACAAGTTTCAGATTCTTGGGAGAGTCTGCCTGACTGCTTTGAGTCATGTTCTCCCCGCTTCGCCAAGGGGGGATGGCTGACAGCGCAGCCAAGGCTCCGAGCAGCGGGGAGGGTGTGCTGTTCCTGGAAGCAAACCAAGGTGTTGTTGGAAATTCAGAAGGGAGGTGACTGTGGGTGGGGAGGAACAGAAGATCTTCATGCTAGTGTTCCTTGGTGAAAGGCAGTGTTTCAGTGAGGGACTTCCCTGGTGGTAAAAATTAGGGTTTCAAGAAATTAATGAGACTATTCCATTAGAAATAAACATAGGTTGTCCCTTGTCAAAACAGCAAGATTTCAGCTGAGTTGAGTGGAGGTAAAAGAAAGGAAGGAAGGAAGGGAGGGCAGAAAAGCAGTCCGTTAATGCATTGTCACATTATGGAATGAAATTTCCTAAGTGCCTGATAACAGTGAGGCTTTTTTAGAATGAAATAAACATTCCTTTTCTGCCTGTGAGCTTTGATTTCTATGAGGATGATTGTGGTGAAAATCTTTGAAGAAAAATCTTCCCTCTCAAAAGAAATACAGCACAACAAAATAAAAATATCCCTGTACTTTCAGCAACGAGCCTAACCCTGCAGTCAACAACTGGACGCTCCTTAGTCCCCCCTTGCAGTCCCCCTTTGGAATGAAGGTTGTATTTTCACAAATGTTGTAACTGGCCCTAGCTCACACAGAGTGCCTGACGTCGTCACTGTATGAAAGATGAGTTTGCTGGCCTACTCTGGGTTCTCAGCGGGTGCCAGAAATCAAGCTTTACATTTAATTTTTGTCTTTTTTAAGAGGAGTAAATTTTAACTGTTGAGTGGAGGTTGGAAGGAGGCTTGGCAGGAGTGGATCTCTGTATACATAGCTGACTCACTTTCTTGTGTAGCACAAAGTTTTTCTGTTGTACAGAAACTAGCACAGCATTGCAAAGCAATTATACACCAAGGCAAAAAAAGAAACAACGCAGTCCCATCTACAACTGCATCAAAAAGAAAAAATACCTTGAAATAGAAAAAACCACATTTAACTGACACAGATTAACTTCCGAGTCAAGTTCATGCAAGCACCTACATTTATTACTGGAGTTAAGTACATATACTTATTGAAGGAGTGCTTGCAGAAGGAAAGTCACGGCTCTGGTATTAATACATTCACGCGTTTGGTCCGTGAGATGAGAACGGTGGCCTCTGCACTGTGCTCGCAGAGTCCCTGTCGATCTTTCTGCCCTTGCCTTGGTGGAAGTCCCAGTGCTGCCCAAATGTGCAAGCAGAGCTGTCTTTGAAGCTCGAAGCTGTGCCCTCATGCTGCTTTCTTTCTTTTCTCGCTTTTTTCCCCTAAAGGCAAAAACCTGAAGGAAATGTAAACTTTGTGTCTAACCAAGATTTCCTTTTAATAACTGTGAGACTGTTTATGCATACATAGGCAATAGACGGGTTCTGTTGATAAAAGAAAATGGCAATATTGCGTTTCGCTAGTAGTTGTAATGGGACCGTCATCATATAAACCATTTGTAAATTGTTTTTGAACGTTGATGGATTGGGTTGTTGCCTTTGCTTCACTTTTATTTCCTGGAGTGGGTCAGTGGAAGCTATTGCCATTCTGGGTTCTAGAGCACTGTCCATGATCTCTGGCCGTGTGGTCACCCTCATCACTTATCCTGGAGGTTCAGGAGGTCAGCTGTTGACTAAAAAGATGTTGCAGGCTAAAAGTCTGCATTTAAAGAACAGCAGCCTGGGTAGAACATACTATAAAGATTTCTAATATTTAACCTAGGAATCCTGAGTGTTAGTTCTCTGCCCTCCTTGAGATGTCGGGCAAGACGCCTGGGTGCAGGTAGATTGGGCGATCCTTCGGGGACCGCCTGGACAGCAGCCTCCCCTCTGCCTGCCCCCTGCCTCCTGTGCATTCACGCAAAACCTTGCAGTAAGCTCGGCCAATCATGTCTACCAGCCCACTGGCAAGGCTTGGCTCAGAAATGGTATGTACTGTTTAGCATTTTAAAATTCTTACTTTTAATTTTCTTCTGTAAATAATGAGTCTATCTATAGACTCCCCAAGTTCCAGAGGAAGCAAACTAGTATCAGTTTCTCTGTTCATCCAAATTTAGGTTTAGCCAACCTTCTCTTGTAGCTCAGAATAGTAGTTCTTATGATAAATCCATATTTTCCCATAAGCTGGAGAAATGTAGACTCATTCATGTCAAACTGAGAATGGGAAGCTAGTGTGTTTATTGCTTGACCAGCATTCTTTACTGAAATGTAGCGAAGGGCAAGAAGAAAGAGAACACCGCTCTTAAGACTGTGTTCTTAGGTACTCACTGATTTCAGATGAGCGGAGAGCTTGATGAGGAGTAAATCGCCCATTCTTCTAGCTCGGTGAAGGGTGACTTCTTAATATAAGTCTTCTCCTGAAGAAAAAGAGCATTTTATTTGGAGTCAAAGATGGTCATGAGCCAGTATGTGAACCTGGATGAATGTCTTAGTGCTTTTTGTTCCCCTTATGTATACAATTGGGGCAGTAATGTATTTTTGTGAGTATTAAATAAGCTTTAGAGATCGTCCATTAGATGAAGGAAGGCTGGATGGGAACAAACATTTGTTATTCATATTATAACAGATTATGTCCATCGTTCTCTTTAACGTCATCACTTATTCTGTGCCACCTTTTCTAAAAACAAGGCTTTGAATGGAGCAATCACTTGCTGAAGATTATTCAGCTAATAAATGACAGTATTGGGAACCAAACTAACATCTAAACCCCACATAATACTACATACCTATTGAAATGAGTGTTTCTTTCCTTCCCTGGACTCTGTTGTAAAGTGAGAAAGAAAGACCAGGCATAGAAGTAGGTAATAAGTGCTAACTTTTCTGTCAACCATTAAATTTTCTTTGTGACAAACTAATTTATATATTCAGTTCAGTTCACTCTTTGTGACCCCATGAATCGCAGCGTGCCAGGCCTCCCTCTCCATCACCATCTCTCGGAGTTCACTCAGACTCACGTCCATCGAGTCCGTGATGCCATCCAGCCATCTCATCCTCGGTCGTCCCCTTCTCCTCCTGCCCCCAATCCCTCCCAGCATCAGAGTCTTTTCCAGTGAGTCAGCTCTTCCCATGAGGTGGCCAAAGTACTGGAGCTTCAGCTTCAGCATCCTTCCTTCCAAAGAAATCCCAGGGTTGATCTTCAGAAAGGACTGGTTGGATCTCTTGCAGTCCAAGGGACTCTCAAGAGTTCTGCAACACCGCAGTTCAAAAACATCAATTCTTCAGCGCTCAGCCTTCTTCACAGTCCAACTCTCACATCCATACATGACCACAGGATAAACCATAGCCTTCACTAGACGGACTTTAGTCGGCAAAGTAATGTCTCTGCTTTTGAATATACTATCTAGGTTGGTCATAACTTTTCTTCCAAGGAGTAAGCGTCTTCTAATTTCATGGCTGCAGTCA
>SJYG01000824.1:682983-805906 GCA_006410535.1 Litocranius walleri | reverse complement strand
TTTTTTTTTTTTTTTAATTTGATCTCTTGTTCCTCTGCCTTTACTAAAACCAGCTTGAACATCAGGAAGTTCACAGTTCACGTATTGCTGAAGCCTGGCTTGGAGAATTATATATTATACAGTAAAAATCTTATGAAAGTATTTTTTTTGAAATTCTGGAACATTGATATGGAGTTCCAAGAACATGTTTTGAAGTTTGAATGACTTACACAAAAAAGCAGTATAGACCTTTTTAGTGAACTATTGGAAAAGATTGACCTTATTACTATGTCTGTAATAGCCTTAAATTATCATATCATAAAAATTACTGAATTAATAAAGTAGAAACCTAAAGGCATAAAACAGATCATGGTCTACCTAGATTACAAAAGTTCATGTGTTCAAAGCAGAAATGTTCATCCTAGTAACATAATAAAATTACTTTGCAAGGTTGGCTTCATTAAGCTAGACTAGGGTTTTACATTCTAACCCTAAATCATAGTTGTTTGTGACAAGATCAGTTCAGTCCAGTTCAGTTCAGTCGCTCAGTCGTGTCTGACTCTGCGACCCCATGGACCACAGCACGCCAGGCCTCCTCGTCCATCACCAACTCCCGGAGTCCATCCAAACCCATGTCCATCGAGTCGGTGATGCCATCCGGCCATCTCATCCTCTGTCGTCCCCGTCTCCTCCTGCCCCCAATCCCTCCCAGCATCAGGGTCTTTTCCAATGAGTCAGCTCTTCCCATGAGGTGGCCAAAGTACTGGAGTTTCAGCTTCAGCATCATTCCTTCCAAAGAACTCCCAGGGCTGATCTCCTTCAGAATGGACTGGTTGGATCTCCTTGCAGCCCAAGGGACTCTCAAGAGTCTTCTCCAACACCACAGTTCAAAAGCATCAATTCTTTGGCACTCAGCTTTCTTTGTAGTCCAGCTCTCACATCCGTACGTGACCACTGGAAAAAGCACACAAGATCAGTACTACTTGGCAAATGCTTACCTCTTGAGTCAGAAACAAATGCTCTTGGGTTTGTGTCATTTTGCAAACATATCAGTTCACTAACGGGTTGTAGAAAGAACGTGAAGTCTTGAGTCTTGAGTATTCTGATTACATTACTTTGCCTTTTCAGTTTAACAGTGAAAGCTTAAAAGCTTCAACGTCTAAACAACTTTTGTTTTTCCTTTTCAGTCCCTCCACCCACAAGGTTGAGGTATAACGTATTATCTCGTGATAGCATCCAGATTTCATGGAAGGCTCCAAGAGGGAAGTTTGGTGGATACAAGCTTCTTGTCACTCCAGCTTCAGGTAAAAGATCAGCTGTGTTTTAGAGTGTTAGCAGCTTTTGGCACACAGGAAACGAAAATGCATAGTGCTAAGTGTTGCCGTTATCGCATTTGAAAGACTTTTGTTTTATTTAATCTTTTGAGCTTGAAATCTTATCCTCTACTCAATAAAATAATATCGCCTCACATCTAAAGACTAGCTATGGGGCTCACCATAATTTTCATACTATCAGAAATCCTCACTACCTCTGTTTCAACATGGATGAATACTTTTGGTCTCTGGACACTTGAAAGTTACCTCCAGTGGTTGTGACCAGCTGCGTAAATTACGATTAATTATGTTGTTCTTTAGTGGCTAAGTTATGTCCGACTCTTTTGCAACCCCATAGGTTATAGCCTGCCAGTCTCCTCTGGTTCATGGAATTTTCCAGGGAAAAATACTGGAGTGGGTTGTCATTTCCTCCTCCGGAGGATCTTCTCCAGCCAGGAATCAAACCTGGGTCTCCTGAGTCTCCTGCATTGGCAGGCAGATTCTTTACCATTGAGCCACCTATGACTAATTAGCTTAATAGAATATCGTTCAGCAATGATGCATTGAGTCATAAACTCTACCTAGACACAGTGGGCATGATGCATCAAAGCAAGAAAAGCAGAAGGTAAACAGACTTACTGATCATGAGGAGCAAATAGTGTAAAACTTTTAACAGGCAAATTTTGGTTGTGTTTTTCCTTTCTCATTTCATGTTTTTGATTTACAGTCACCTGAAACAGTACAGAGCATGTTGGGAATTACCTGGTGGTTAGGACGTGACGTTCTCGTTGCCAACCCTGGGGTTCACTCCCTGGTCCGGGGACTAAAATCCTGCAGGCCACGCAGTATGGCCCCAAAGCAAAGCCAGCAGAACTACAGGCGGGCAGGGGGCCGCTGCTGCGCGCGTCACGGGCTCGCCCGAGCCCCCGCGCCTTCACCCGGCGGGGCGCGGCAGCGCTGGTGCCCGCCTCGCGGGGCTGCCGCGGGGCTGCGACTCAACACGCGGCCCGGGGCCGGCAGCGCCACGCTGCCCGAGAGGGAACCCGGGCCGCGGCCTGCCCTTCGCGGGCGCGTTCGCGGGCGGCGCTGCTGGGGCGGGAGGAGCCGGTGAGCGGGCGCCCCGAGCCTGAGCCGGGTGGGAGCAGCGAGGCCGCAGGGGCTCCCTCCTTCCCACAGATCCAGTCTCACACAGGACCAAACACTCGTAATGGCCGGTTTGTGCAACGTGTGCGTTCATATGAACGTGACGTTTGCTCCTTCTGTTGCTGATAAGATGCTTGCACGGAGCTGGACTCCCTTCTGTTGGAGGCCTCAGCCCAACTCTTTTAAGGAGGAAGACATCTCTGTTGCTTCTAAGCGGGGACGTCTTACTCCGCAGTGGATTTAAAGTCTCAACCAAAGCAGACAGATGACATGTTTGGCTTCTTGCCTGGTCGCGAGAAAGAAGCCTCTGCTTGTGCACGCGTTACACAGCCTCCGTAGGATGACTGGTTCAGAAGACGGCGCACTCTCTCCGCGCTGACCCCGGAGGTGACTCAGCCGTGGACGGCTTCACTCTATTCTCCAGCCTCCGTTCAGAGTTTTCATTGTAGAACACTGCCCGATTTTTAAATAACTTCGACTTCTAAAACTGCAGTTTCTTTTCTAAAATAAACCGTCGTGGGAAATTTAAGAGGCTCTTGAACATTATTGTGATGCTAACGGTCAGTATATAAGTCCCTTATTTGTGGTACCTCTGAGAATTCCCTTTGTCTTAAAAAGTAATGTTTCCCTCCAAGTAATCAGTAGGTCAATTTTTTTGGATTAATTGCTGGTAACACCAAACTCTTCAGTACGCCAAGCAAGTGTGACTGAAGGATCAGACCCTTAGAAGTGATGTGGAGGACTCCCCTGGGGGTACAGTGCCTGGGAATCTGCCTGACAGCGCAGGGGCTCCGGGTTCAATCCCCGGTCCAGGAAGAGCCCACGAGCCGTGGAGCAGCTAAGCCTCTGCGCCACGGCTGCTGAGCCCGTGTCCTGCAGCTCCTGAAGCCCGCCCGCCCACCGCCTGTGCTCCTCAGCATGATGTGTGCACGCGTGCCAAGTCACTTCAGTCGTGTCTGACTCTTTGTGACACCGTGGACTGTAGCCCACCGGGCTCCTCTGTCCATGGGGTTCTCCAGGCAAGAACACTGGAGTGGGTTGCCATGCCCTCCTCCAGGGGATCTTCCCAACCCAGCGATCAAACTCGTGTCTCCCCGAGTCTCTTATGTCTCTTGTGTCGCAGGCCGGGTTCTTTACCACCAGTGCTCCCTGGGGAGCCCCAGTAACAAGATAAGCCACCGCAGGGAGAAGCCTGCTCACCACAGAAAGAGGAAGCCGCCAAAGCCGTGAAGACCCCGTGCAGCCAAGAGGAAATAAACACACAAAATTATTATTTTTTTAAAGAAATGACTTGGGTGGTTTTTGAACCAACCTCAGCCTCACCCCTCAGCCATCTCTGCTGCAGCGTCTCCAAACACAGACCTCCACTTCCTGCTCAAACACCCCGGTGACAAACAGAAACAGAGGAAGAAAGCAGATAATTTCTCCCTGAAAACTGGGTTTATTTTCCGTGGTGACCCAGCGTCCTTACGCCGTGACCCAAGCCAGTAAGACAGTCTTGACACTCCGGTATCGACGTGATCAAACCTGAAGTAAATAGAGTAAATAAAAGGAGTCGTGGATGAATGTAGACACAGGGTGTTTCTAGATGTTTGTAGCTGTTTAGCACTAGGAGATGAGCTCTGAGTATTGTTTATACCAGTCTTTCTCAAAGTGCTTTCTATAATCTTTAGCAGGATGTGATAGCTGTTATATAATCAAATGGTTTAATGGTCAGATAAATTTGAAGAGTGCCATTCTAAACAGAGTTAAAGGTTTTTTATTACAAGATTCTCAGAGTCTTTAAAACAGTGTGCTGTGTGCCTCTCAAAGAGGAATTCTAGTGCACAGTTTTTCTAAGGCATTTTTTTTTCTTTTTAGTGAAATACATAGTGAAAGATTCATCTGATGCACTTTGTCGAGGATGAGTTTTAAATGATAGGTGTTTCTGAAACCAAGTTTAGCCTCTTGGACATAAACGCATGTATGGAGGTGGGTTTTGGCAGGAGACAAGCTCGGCTCTGCCTTACAATGGTGGGCAGTAGAGGTGATAGGATCATCGTTATTCAGACTTAACATAACTAATTTTATTTTATTGAGTGCTAAGTCACTTCAGTCTTGTCCGACTCTTTGTGACTCTATGGACTGTGGCCCTCCAGGCCCCTCTGTCCACGGGATTCTCTAAGCGAGAATACTAGAGGGGGCTGCCGTGCCCTCCTCCCCGGGATCTTCCCGACCCAGGGACTGAACCCACGTCTCCTACGTCTCCCACATTAGCAGGGGGGTTCTTTCCCACTAGAGCCACCTGTGATTAAAATGCACTGTACCCTGTGTTATACTTGATTGATTCAGCAAATTCCTGGCCCTTTTGCTGCTACTGCTGGAGGAGCAGTTTTAAGTTAATTTTCCTTTTCTCAGGCAGTAACCACTGCCAGAAATAGAGAAGAATGCATGTCTGGAACTTTGCTTTCAAGTTGATACTGAGTCACCAGCATTTTCAGCAAAACTTAGAGGTCAGTCTGGTTTGATGGAGAGACCATGGGAGTTTGGGATCTTTTCCAGAAAGAAGCTAACTTTTAAGCAGCCAGACGGTGAGTGGCTCCTTCAGCATGCTGAGCCCGTGATGCTCAGATTCGGGTCAGTTCAGTCAGTTCACTCGCTCCAGATTCGGGGAAGTGGATCGCTGATGCTTCAGAGATGCTTTGACTCGCTTTGGAGAGGCCCTCGGGAACGTGCCAGGGTCGGTAATTGCGTTCAGCCCGTCCGTATCCTCCCGTTCACTTTCAGGTGGCCTTTTTTCCTTGCAGAGTGTATCTGACATTCAGGGCTGTCTTCTGATCTCAGGCTGTGGCTTCCCCTAGTGTATCAAAAGAACAGTGCGTTATGCGAAAGATGTTTGTGAATGTGTTTTCACCTACTTTAGACAACTGTTTAAGTTGTCTAATGCAGAGAGTATAACTGGAAATGAGGATGGAAATTATATGAAAAATAAGTATTATGCCATACTCACCATTATACTTGTCTTTAAATATCTTCACCTTTAAAATCTAGATTTCTGGTTAACAAAATTTCTTAATGGACACAGTTAATATACTTCTTAAAACTGATTTATCTTTCTGTTTTATTTTAGGTGGAAAAACCAATCAATTGAATCTCCAGAACACTGCAACGAAAGCAATTATTCAAGGTCTTATGCCAGACCAGAATTACACGGTTCAGATTATTGCATACCATAAAGACAAAGAAAGCAAGCCAGCCCAAGGCCAGTTCAGAAGTACGTATTTGCAGAATAGAGTGCTGCCATGGGACTCTGTCCCAGGGCTGAGTCTGAGTCTGTGGTAAATATTGTGCTGGGTTAACCCTGGATTGTTTAGATCTGACAAGCTCTTAGGAGACCTTCAGTCCGCTCGTCCGTGGGTCCCTTCTGTCTCCGATACTCTCCTGTCCCTCCCTTTGCCCATTTCCCTGCCCTGCTACTCATCCTCACAGTTTCAGCTTAAATTCTTTTTACTGGGATGTGCTTGCTTCCCGAGGCCATGCTAGCCTCTGCTCTGCAGCAGGGGCATCAGCTCTCTGCATGCACAGACCCCTCTTCCTTGGGGCTCCTTCCCATCAGGTCACCGCAGCACGCGGAGTGGAGCTCCCTGGGCTGCAGGTCAGGTTCTCACGAGTTACCTGTTTTCAATGTGTGTGCGATGGCACCCACTCCAGTGCTCTTGCCTGGAGAATCCCACTTAAACGCATGTATGGAGGTGGGTTTTGGCAGGAGACAAGCTCGGCTCTGCCTTACAATGGTGGGCAGTAGAGGTGATAGGATCATCGTTATTCAGACTTAACATAACTAATTTTATTTTATTGAGTGCTAAGTCACTTCAGTCTTGTCCGACTCTTTGTGACTCTATGGACTGTGGCCCTCCAGGCCCCTCTGTCCACGGGATTCTCTAAGCGAGAATACTAGAGGGGGCTGCCGTGCCCTCCTCCCCGGGATCTTCCCGACCCAGGGACTGAACCCACGTCTCCTACGTCTCCCACATTAGCAGGGGGGTTCTTTCCCACTAGAGCCACCTGTGATTAAAATGCACTGTACCCTGTGTTATACTTGATTGATTCAGCAAATTCCTGGCCCTTTTGCTGCTACTGCTGGAGGAGCAGTTTTAAGTTAATTTTCCTTTTCTCAGGCAGTAACCACTGCCAGAAATAGAGAAGAATGCATGTCTGGAACTTTGCTTTCAAGTTGATACTGAGTCACCAGCATTTTCAGCAAAACTTAGAGGTCAGTCTGGTTTGATGGAGAGACCATGGGAGTTTGGGATCTTTTCCAGAAAGAAGCTAACTTTTAAGCAGCCAGACGGTGAGTGGCTCCTTCAGCATGCTGAGCCCGTGATGCTCAGATTCGGGTCAGTTCAGTCAGTTCACTCGCTCCAGATTCGGGGAAGTGGATCGCTGATGCTTCAGAGATGCTTTGACTCGCTTTGGAGAGGCCCTCGGGAACGTGCCAGGGTCGGTAATTGCGTTCAGCCCGTCCGTATCCTCCCGTTCACTTTCAGGTGGCCTTTTTTCCTTGCAGAGTGTATCTGACATTCAGGGCTGTCTTCTGATCTCAGGCTGTGGCTTCCCCTAGTGTATCAAAAGAACAGTGCGTTATGCGAAAGATGTTTGTGAATGTGTTTTCACCTACTTTAGACAACTGTTTAAGTTGTCTAATGCAGAGAGTATAACTGGAAATGAGGATGGAAATTATATGAAAAATAAGTATTATGCCATACTCACCATTATACTTGTCTTTAAATATCTTCACCTTTAAAATCTAGATTTCTGGTTAACAAAATTTCTTAATGGACACAGTTAATATACTTCTTAAAACTGATTTATCTTTCTGTTTTATTTTAGGTGGAAAAACCAATCAATTGAATCTCCAGAACACTGCAACGAAAGCAATTATTCAAGGTCTTATGCCAGACCAGAATTACACGGTTCAGATTATTGCATACCATAAAGACAAAGAAAGCAAGCCAGCCCAAGGCCAGTTCAGAAGTACGTATTTGCAGAATAGAGTGCTGCCATGGGACTCTGTCCCAGGGCTGAGTCTGAGTCTGTGGTAAATATTGTGCTGGGTTAACCCTGGATTGTTTAGATCTGACAAGCTCTTAGGAGACCTTCAGTCCGCTCGTCCGTGGGTCCCTTCTGTCTCCGATACTCTCCTGTCCCTCCCTTTGCCCATTTCCCTGCCCTGCTACTCATCCTCACAGTTTCAGCTTAAATTCTTTTTACTGGGATGTGCTTGCTTCCCGAGGCCATGCTAGCCTCTGCTCTGCAGCAGGGGCATCAGCTCTCTGCATGCACAGACCCCTCTTCCTTGGGGCTCCTTCCCATCAGGTCACCGCAGCACGCGGAGTGGAGCTCCCTGGGCTGCAGGTCAGGTTCTCACGAGTTACCTGTTTTCAATGTGTGTGCGATGGCACCCACTCCAGTGCTCTTGCCTGGAGAATCCCACGGCGGAGGAGCCTGGTGGGCTGCAGTCCATGGGGTCGCTAAGAGTCGGACATGACTGAGAGACTTCACTTTCACTTTTCACTTTCATGCATTGGAGAAGGAAATGGCAACCCACTCCAGTGTTCTTGCCTGGAGAATCCCAGGGACTGCAGAGCCTGGCGGGCTGCTGTCTATGGGGTCGCACAGAGTCGGACATGACTGAGGTGACTTAGCAGCAGCAGCAGCGTGCAATTGCTCAGTTGTGTCCGACTCTTTGAGACCCCGTAGACTGTAGCCCGCCAGGCTCCTTGGTCCATGGGATTCTCCAGGCAAGAACACTGGAGTGGGCTGCTGTTTCCTCCCCCTGGGATCTTCCTGATCCAGGCATCAAACCCACATCTCGTGTGTCTCCTGCATTGGCAGGTGGATTCTTCACCGCCGTGCCCCTGGGAAGCCCGTTACACACGTTAATCCCAGGCTCCCAGCTCCTCCCACCCTCCTTTCCCCACTCGGTGTCCATGTGTTTGTTCTCTGAGTCTCTTTCTGCTTCACAGGTAGGTTCGTTTGTACCGTTTTTCTAGATTGCACACATATGCGTTGATAGACGGTATTTGTTTTGTTACTTCACTCTGTAGAGCAGTCTCGAGGTCTGTGCACGTCTGTGCAGATGACGCACTTTCGCGCCTTTGTGGCTGGGTGGCGTTCCGTCACGCGTGTGCCACACCTCCGTGTGCTCCTCTGCTGGTGGACGTTTAGGTTGCTTCCGTGTCCTGGCTATTGTAAGTCATGCTGCAGTGAACAGTGAGGTGATGTATCTTTTGGAGATAATGGTTTCCAGTATGGAAGTGCCTTAAAAATGAAAAATGGAACTACTGTCTGACTCAGCAATCCCACTCCTGGGCAGATACCCAGAGAAAAGCATGATTCCTTAAGTTGGTTTTTAGATGCTCTCCCTGATGCTGTCCCTGAGCCTTACCTAGACATGTCATCTACCTAGTTCATAATAGCTGCTTAATAAACGCTTTTAGGGCTCTGTGAAAGGAGGTGCTGTCTCTGCTGCAGGAGTGGCTGGAAAGAGAGTGGGTGGGCGATGTCTTCATATCTGAGTCAGTTCTCAGATACTGACTTGGTCAAAGGACTTGCATCCAGAGACACTCTCAGCAGAGGGGAACGCTCTGAGGCGGCCCCATCTGTGATGGCCCTGTTCCCAAGGAAGCTTTTCCTTACGTTGAATTTAAAAGTTATCCATGGAGGTCCTGATTCTTTTGCCTTTCAGGAGATGTTCATTCATTCACTAAATTTTTTTTTTTGTCATTAAGTGTATGTTGGATGGATACTAAGTGCCAGGCCCTATTCGAGGCACTGGGAACACGACACGTCCCTGCCCCCGGGGACCTTATAGTCTAGGGACCAGAGATCGCATCAACCCCCTCTTCCTGGAGGCATCTTGTCTGATTTGTGGGCAGAGTTTTGTGTATCGTGCATGTGAACAGGAGAGGTCGGTCCTGGTTAACTTCCTGTGTTACTTCGTTGTTAAGATAGACTCCTTAAAAAACCCCAACTCAACATTAAGTACAATTTTAAACTTAAAAAATCAACAGAATTGTAAAACCAACCCCTGAATGCCCATCAGTGGCTTCAACAGCTAACCATTCATGGCCAGCCTTGTCAGTCTATACCCCGAGAGGCCCCCCTCTCGTATGATTTTGATGTAAATCCCAGACATCGTGTCAGGCAGCAGTAGCTCATTTTTTAATTTATGTTTTAATTGGAGGATAATTGCTCTGTGATGTTGTCTTGGTTTCTGCCATGCAGCGATGTGCGTCAGCCGCAAGTCCGCACACGTCCCCCTCTGAGCCTCCCTCCCACGCCCAGCCTGTCCCAGCCCTCTGCGTGGTCACGGAGCGCTGGGTGGAGCTCCCCGGGTCGAGCTCCCTGGGTCACACGCAGCTCCCCGGCTGCTTTATGTGTGGGGATGCATGTGTTTCAATGCTATTCTCTCAATCTGTCTCACCCTCTCCTTCCCCTACTGTGTCCACACGTCTGTACTCTGTGTCTGCAGCTCCATGCTTGCCGCTGCAAATAGGTTCAGCAGAAAAGTTTTTCTAGACTTCATATATGTGTTAATGTTCAATATTTTTCTCTTTCTGACTCCCTTCACTTTGTACAACAGGTCCTAGGTTCATCCGCCTCACTAAAACTGACTCAAACGTGTTCCTTTTTATGTCTGAGTAATATTCCATTGTACATATACGTACCATAACTTCTTTATCCATTCATCTGCCGATGAACACTTAGGCGCCTGCATGTCCTAGCTATTGTAAATTGTGCTGCAGTGAACGCCGGGGTGCACGTGCCCTTTTGAATGATGGTTTCCCTAGGATATATGTTCAGTAGTGGGATTGCCAGGTCATATAATAGTTTTATTCCTAGTTTTTAAAGAAAAATATCCATACTGTTCTCCATGGTGGCTGTATCAAGCTACATTCCTACCAGCAGTGCAAGATGGTCCCCTTTTCTCCACTTCCTCTCCAGCATTTATTGTTTGTAGACTTTTTGATGAGGGCCATTCTGACCAGTGTGAGGTGATACCTCATTGTAGTTTTGATTTGTGTTTCTCTAATAATGAGCAGTGTTCAAATAACAGTAGCTTTTTAAAGGGTTAATGAGCCCGTGGGTTCTAGCACTCTGTGTTCATCAGTGTTCTATGTGGATTTTTCTATCCCTCCTTCTGTTTCTTCTTTCTCTCTAAGTAACATTTTATAAGTTGTATTTTGTGATTTTTTCTTAAAAAAAAACAACTCTATTAACCTGCTACCTCTTGAAACTTCTGAACAAAGACATTTGGCCAATCCACCTGTCAGCAGGACATACAGATGTCTTAAAATGTTACATTCTTTTGAGGGTCACATATCTGAAAGCTCTGGGAAAGGGTTTCATGTTATTTTCACTATAAATCAGCCTCTGTCTCATTTTATTGGCACTGTGCTTCGGTCTCTGGCCTCTGACATTCCAACGTGAGTAAGGGAAATAACTTTTCTTAATGTTTGTAAGAAGCAGGAAAAAGGACAAAGAGGAATGATTCCTTTCACTTTAGTCTTAAGGTTTAGTACGATTGATGATGGCAAATATTCCACTGACTAGCAGCATAAGAAGCATAAGTAGCCTTAAAAAGCTTTGTTAATAGCTGTTTCCTCAGAACGTTTAAAAGGAAATGCATTTGCTTTCAGCTTGCTTAGCTCTGCTGAAATAATCTTCGTGAAACCGTCTAATTGCTTAGTTAGATAAACTGTATGAAGCATGTATATATATACACACCTGGATGGAGCGTGCTCCCCACACGGTGCCAGTGGTAAAGAGCCCGCCTGCCAATCAGGAGACGTAAGAGTTGCGGGTTCGATCCCAGGGTCAGGAATATCCCCTGGGGAAGGAAATGGCCACCCACTCCAGTACTCTTACCTGGAAAATCCCATGGACAGAGGAGCCTGACAGGCTGCAGTCCATGGGGTTGCAAAGAGTTGGACACAACTGAAGTGACTTAGCACACATCCGGGCGTATATGTGTTTTTTTTTCAGCTGTTATTTTTATTGACAATATAGAGAGCTTGCTGCTGCTGCTGGCTGCGAAGTCGCTTCAGTCGTGTCCGACTTTGTGCAACCCTATAGACGGCAGCCCACCAGACTTTAGCTTTTTAAAGGGTTAATGAGCCCGTGGGTTCTAGCACTCTGTGTTCATCAGTGTTCTATGTGGATTTTTCTATCCCTCCTTCTGTTTCTTCTTTCTCTCTAAGTAACATTTTATAAGTTGTATTTTGTGATTTTTTCTTAAAAAAAAACAACTCTATTAACCTGCTACCTCTTGAAACTTCTGAACAAAGACATTTGGCCAATCCACCTGTCAGCAGGACATACAGATGTCTTAAAATGTTACATTCTTTTGAGGGTCACATATCTGAAAGCTCTGGGAAAGGGTTTCATGTTATTTTCACTATAAATCAGCCTCTGTCTCATTTTATTGGCACTGTGCTTCGGTCTCTGGCCTCTGACATTCCAACGTGAGTAAGGGAAATAACTTTTCTTAATGTTTGTAAGAAGCAGGAAAAAGGACAAAGAGGAATGATTCCTTTCACTTTAGTCTTAAGGTTTAGTACGATTGATGATGGCAAATATTCCACTGACTAGCAGCATAAGAAGCATAAGTAGCCTTAAAAAGCTTTGTTAATAGCTGTTTCCTCAGAACGTTTAAAAGGAAATGCATTTGCTTTCAGCTTGCTTAGCTCTGCTGAAATAATCTTCGTGAAACCGTCTAATTGCTTAGTTAGATAAACTGTATGAAGCATGTATATATATACACACCTGGATGGAGCGTGCTCCCCACACGGTGCCAGTGGTAAAGAGCCCGCCTGCCAATCAGGAGACGTAAGAGTTGCGGGTTCGATCCCAGGGTCAGGAATATCCCCTGGGGAAGGAAATGGCCACCCACTCCAGTACTCTTACCTGGAAAATCCCATGGACAGAGGAGCCTGACAGGCTGCAGTCCATGGGGTTGCAAAGAGTTGGACACAACTGAAGTGACTTAGCACACATCCGGGCGTATATGTGTTTTTTTTTCAGCTGTTATTTTTATTGACAATATAGAGAGCTTGCTGCTGCTGCTGGCTGCGAAGTCGCTTCAGTCGTGTCCGACTTTGTGCAACCCTATAGACGGCAGCCCACCAGACTTCCCTGCCCCTGAGATTCTCCAGGCAAGAACACTGGAGTGGGTTGCCATTTCCTTCTCCAATGCATGAAAGTGAAAAGTGAAAGTGAAGTCACTCAGTCGTGTCTGACTCTTAGTGACCCCATAGACTGCAGCCCACCAGGCTCCTCTGTCCATGGATTTTCCAGGCAAGAGTACTGGAGTGGGGTGCCATTGCCTTCTCCACAGAGAGCTTAGTTCTTCCCAATAACATTTTATAGGATGAAATTAAAATAACTTTGTTTGGAAGCTTCCTTTTCCACTTTGCATTTCAGTTATGTGTTGGCTCCCTGTGAAGGGGAGCCAAACGCTGCCCTCCTCCCTGGAATCCTTTCATGCTTGGGTCCAGGAAGGTGAGAGTCCAGAAAAGCCCTGTGGATGTAGGTTTGAAATTAGTGTAGGGATTCAAGTTCTTCATAAGTCAGTCTTCTGATACCCAGGGAAAATAAGTAACAGTCTTTGGATTTTGAAGACAAAGAGGCGTGTCTGGACGGTCAGGATTCCGAATCAGGTGCGTGTATTCGGGCCTTAAGAGGTTAGAGCGAGTGGGGAGATGATTTGTGCCTCTTACTATGTGCATTAGCTCCCATTAGCGCGCAGTAGGGCAGGTGGTTGTTGTCATGATTAATCCCGCTTTGCTCTTGACAGTCTGTTTTCTAATTGATTTTGCCTCGTCCCTGAACAGCTTGGTGTGACCCATGTGTTACATCTTATGTGTGACCTAATAACCCAATTCAAAATGACTTATTGCTTCTTTTTTCCCCTTGTTCATCTGTAGAATGGATTTTGGCCTATTTTGGCAAACGTTTTTTTGGCCACTGTTTTTCTCTTTGGAACTAATTTTGCTAATCTCTGCCTGCAAAATCTTGCTCATATTCCAAAGTTTGGTCCAAATGTCACCTTCCTGGTGAAATTTCCCAGAGTCTCCACTTTTGCAATTTTTCTTTCCCAGACCTATTTCTACTTTAGCACAGCTCTCCTCCTATCAGAGTTGCAGACTTATTTTCTTTTAGGGAATGTAAGCCGTCTGAGGTCATGGCCTATGTGTGGGTGGGGTTGAAGATGTGGGTTTGGAAGTCATCCAAGGAGAGGGGAGATAAAATTGTGGGGGGGGTGCAGAGATAGGAGGCAGATGCTTTTCATGATTCTGTTTCACGAATGGAAGCAGAAAAATGTTCCAAAGAATGAGAATGTAAACGAGGGCTGAGAGGAACATGAAAAAACCCAGGGTAAGGCTTTTGTAAAAACTGAGAAAGAAAATAATTTAAAGGAAGGGGTGTTCCGAAGTGGTTAACCCTTATAAAGAAATCAGAAGATGAGGTCTAAAAAATGGATTTAGAAAATTAGAACATCAGTGGAAATAGAGGGATTAAGGCAGCTTGTATTTATTATGATTTTTAACCGTGGAATTTAATCTCAAATACCAGAAAGCCAAGCAAGGCGTCTAAGGGAAGGAGTCATAAAGCTAGAGAAAGCCGGCCTTGGCAGCTGGTAAGTCTCAAGTCTTTTTAGTGGTGGGAAGCCAACAGAAAGAAGAGGAGGAAGAGATGATGAAGGCAGGATTCATGGAGTAAGCCTGGAGAAGGCAGGAAGGAGGGTTCAGAGGAAACCACTGCTTACCCTGCAGAGCTCAGCTTCCAACAAGTTTGCTAATCCCCATAAAGTGCATGCAGTAATTAAGTAGGATACCTTGCTGTGAGCTCGCATCCTCCGTTTCAGAGGGCATTTTATTTGTGCACATACCATTGCCATTTAGTGGTGACTTGGGGGCTTCCAGTGTTCTTGCCTGGAGAGTCCCAGGGACGGAGGAGCCTGGTGGGGTCGCACAGAGTCGGATACGACTGAAGTGACTTAGCAGCAGCAGCAGCAGCAGGGGCTTCCCTGGAGGCTCAGTCAATAAAGAATCCGCCTGCAACGCGGGAGAGCTGGGTTCAATCCCTGGGTTGGGAAGATCCCTGGAGAAGGGAATGACTACCCACTCCAGTATTCTTGTCTGGAGAATTCCATGAACAGAGGAGCCTGGGCTGTAGTCCAAAGGGTTGCAAAAAGTCAGACATGGCCAAGCAACCAACTAACAACTTCAGGCGCCAACCGTAGCGGGAAAGCTGCTGTGGAGAGGGAAGCAGAGCTAGTGGGGTAGAGCGGATCGAATGTGTTCAAGGCCCAAGGGCCGTTCTGGGCCCTGAAGCTTTCATAATGGAAGTAATGAGCAAGTGCTACTTTTCATTAGTAGGGAATTTTTTTTTTAAGTTTGAAAGAAAATCTTTATGGAGTTCTCCATCTTTTATTGCAGATAGAGCAACTTCAAATGAGGATATATGTGGCTAAGACCTTTCTAGAATAGGGGCCGCTCACAGGCCTCCCAGAAATCTGAAGGCGTGGCTTAAACCCTATGCCAACACTTTCTGAGTTTATAGATATGTTTTAGTTCCTTAGCCTGCTGGTCCTTCATTCCATCATGTCTGAAATGGGGCTAATCTTCCGATTTTATGTTATATAGGATTAAATTTGATATGTCTGCCCATAGTGAGTACTTGACTGAAGTAAATCTGTGACTTCTACGCTTTACCATGACAAGACTGAAAAGAAGAGCAGCTCCAGTCTTACAGAATGAGACTCTACCATGTTGCTAATTTCTACTTAAAGCTCTTAATATTTGCAAGGAGTTTAGTAAAAGCTCACTGAATGTTTTCTTTTAGGTTTTAACCTAACATGTTGCTGTATTTTTACTTTTCTTCCAGTTAAAGATTTAGAAAAAAGAAAGGAGCCAAAACCCAGAGTCAAAGTTGTGGACAAAGGAAGCGAGAATAAACCGTCTGTACCTGAGGAAGGTCAGATCTCATTCCTGTTTGCTTGTTGGGGAGGGTGGGCTGTCCTCAGAGCGCAGGTGCTGTGCGTTCTCGGCCCTGCTGCCCCGGAGGAGCGCGGGTCTCCTGTGAACCAACTGTCAGCACTCCTCTCTCCCTTGCTCTCCCGTGTTTAAATCGCCACTAAGTCCTAGTGAAGGCATTGTCTGCTGAAATGCCGACAGAATCTGTTCGTTTCTTTCCATGTCTATTGCCAATACACTGCTAAGCTCCCCTTTCTTTCCTGGTGCATAGTATTTAACAAGAGCTCAATTTGCTCTCTGCCCGGAGGTTAGAGCAATCCTTGCAAGACAAATCCAACTCTGTATTTCACCCCCAGCCCTGCCGGGCCCCCCTCTGCACCCGCCTCCCCTGCCCACATACCTTGAACCCTTGGCTTCAGTGACCTCAGATGCAGGCCAGACCCTAACAGGACCTTCAGAACGCCTCAGTCTCGTGACCTCCTGCCTTCCCTCCTTCTTCATCTGACAGCTCACTCTTTAATTTTCAACATTTCCACACACACTGCAAAAAAATACATACTCTGAAAATTAGTTTCAGGGTTAAAGGAGAGGCAAATTTCACATCTTGGATAGAGTCTACTGAAAAGACAGTTTTTTCAATAACTTATTCTTAAAACATACATTCTTTCCAACATTTGAAATTGTTTCAATGTTTTCCTATTTTTCTCCTAATAATTTTTAGATTTATGTATATTTTAAGAATAAGTTATTGAAAAAGTTGTGTCTGTTTGGTGAAGTCTATCAAAAATATACAATTTGCCTATCCTTTAACCTTGCAACTTCATTTTAGAAGTATGTATTTTTTTGCAGTATGTTTGTAAATTTTTGAATACATCAAGACATATAGGGGTTCCCTGGTGACTCAGATGGTAAAGAATCTGCCTGCAGTGCAAGAGACCTGGGTTCAATCCCTGGGTCAGGAAGATTCCCTGGAGAACGGAATGGCAACCCACTCCAGTACTCTTGCCTGTAGAATCCCATGGACAGAGGAGCTTGGCGGGCTACAGTCCATGGGGTCACAAAGAGTCGAATGTGACTGAGAGACTAACCGTTTCACTTTTTTCATATCAGATAAAAGTATAAAAATAAGTGACAAACAACTTTGTCAAGTTAAGAAAGCAAGTGTAGCAGTAGAGTTGGAGGTCCTTGTACATCCGTGGATAGTCCTTTTCCTCCATTCTAAGAGGCTGCCAGTGTTTGAATTCAGTGTTTATTATTTCAGTGTGTCTATCATTTCATTACATAAATATATGAATCCTGAAACCATATTTTAATCATGGATTTATATTTTAAATTTTGTATACATGTAATCAAAATATACTTTTGCAACTTACTTTTTTTCTCCACAGAATATTAGATTTTTTTTTGAGTTATCCATGTTGACTTATATAGAGGCAATTTATTCATCTTTGTTATATAGAACTCCATTGTATAAATATAACCCAATATATTTAACTCTTATACTCTTGATGCTCCCAATAGTTTGCTATTACAAAATTGATGTAGACATTCTTACTTATGTCGCCTTTTTCACGCGTGGTAGAGTCTCTCTCGAATATACGCCTGGGTTTTGAATATACAGTTAGGTGTACATGTCTTCATCTTGTTCATCTGTCTGTGGTGTCTTTTTATCTTGTGTTTTTATAGGTGATAGTTGCTTCTTTCCTTATTACATTTCTTGCTTACCACTTCCAGAATTGAAAGCTTATCTCATTAATTTTCTATATTTCTCCTTTTCATTGTGTGCATTTTATGACTACAGATATCCAGGTACTGCTTCAGCTGTATCACATGGACTTTGATATGAAATATTATTTTTATGTAGCTCAGGCTACATAATTTCTGATTTCTTCTAGACTTTCTACTTTGATTCAGAGGCGCTTTTTTTTAAAATAAATATTTAATTTCTAAACATATGGAGTTATTTTAAAAAGATAATGTATTTGCTATTGGAATCCAACAGTGGCTTTGTGGTAGGAATATTTTTTAAAAATTTGTTCAGACTTTTTTTTTTATTGTTTCGATGTGCTTTTTTCTTTTCTTTTTTCTCTCTCTGTTTCTTTCTTTTCAACCATTCCCTGTATTCTTGAGAATACATTCTCAATGTATTCTTGAATTTTTTTTTTAAACTTTCCCTATATTCTTCAGAATCAGTTTTCAGTTCAGTTCAGTCGCTCAGTCATGTCTGACTCTTTGTGACCCCATGAATCGCAGCACGCCAGGCCTCCCTGTCCATTACCATCTCCCAGAGTTCACTCAGACTCACGTCCATTGAGTCAGTGATGCCATCCAGCCATCTCATCCTCTGTCGTCCCCTTCTCTCCCTGCCCCTAATCCCTCCCAGCATCAGAGTCTTTTCCAATGAGTCAACTCTTCACATGAGGTGGCCAAAGTATTGGAGTTTCAGCTTTAGTATCATTCCTTCCAAAGAACACCCAGGGCTGATCTCCTTCAGAATGGCCTGGTTGGATCTCCTTGCAGTCCAAGGGACTCTCAAGAGTCTTCTCCAACATCACAGCTCAAAACCATCAATTCTCTGGTGCTCAGCCCCCCAAAATAAAGTCTGACACTGTTTCCACTGTTTCTCCATCTATTTCCCATGGTGTGGGGTATATAATAAAATGCCTGTGTTCAAAAGGATCTTGTGTTAGTTCTTTTTGTCCCTCTTCACTGTGGTTTTGCGATTCATTTTTAATACAGTCAGGGTAATTTGTGAGTACATAAAACATTAATGTGGTTCCAAAAGTTAAAAAATGTACAAAAGCATGACATGCTAAAGAGGCATGACTTCCCCTGTTTCTTTCACCAGCTTTAATCAGCCCCTTTAAATAACCAAACTCATTAATTCCTGAATTATCTTCCTTGCATTAAAAAAAAAAATTCTAAGTATTTTTATGGGGGATGTTATGTGTAAGTTCTCAGCCGAGTTGTGGCTTAGCATTCTTTGTCAGGCAGTATTTAAAGAATGGCAATCAAAGTGAAATCTGTTTTCCATCTGTGGATTAGAGTTTGATCCCAGGATTTAGCTCTAGCTAGATACTTGATGAAAAGAAAGAGGAGAGTGAAAAAGTTGGCTTAAAGCTCAACATTCAGAAAACTAAGATCATGGCATCTGGTCCCATCACTTCATGGCAAATAGATGGGGAAACAGTGGAATCAGTGTCAGACTTTATTTTTTGGGGCTCCAAAATCACTGCAGATGATGACTGCAGCCATGAAATTACAAGATGCTTACTCCTTGGAAGGAAAGTTATGACCAGCCTAGACAGCCTATTAAAAAGCAGAGACATTACTTTGCCAACAAAGGTCCATCTAGTCAAGGCTATGGTTTTTCCAGTGGTCATGTACGGATGTGAGAGTTGGACTGTGAAGAAAGCTGAGTACTGAAGAACTGATGCTTTTGAACTGTGGTGTTGGAGAAGACTCTTGAGAGGCCCTTGGACTGCAAGGAGATCCAACCAGTCCATTCTAAAGGAGATCAGTCCTGGGTGTTCTTTGGAAGGAATGATGCTAAAGCTGAAACTCCAGTACTTTGGCCACCTCATGAGAAGAGTTGACTCATTGGAAAAGCCCTTGATGCTGGGAGGGATTGGGGGCAGGAGGAGAAGGGGACGATAGAGGATGAGGTGGCTGGATGGCATCACCAACTTGATGGACATGAGCTTGAGTGAACTCCGGGAGTTGGTGATGGACAGGGAAGCCTGGCGTGGTGCGATTCATGGGATCACAAACAGTCAGACATGACTGAACGACTGAACTGAACTGAGATATTCCTAAAATGTCCTAAGTTCTCCATTCTTTTTCCTGATGCACCTTCCTCTTGCCTTTCTAAAATCTAGGACTGAGTGAAATGAATTGAACACAGGGAAACAAACAGTGTAAAGTGAGAGTAATGTTTAATATACGTCCTGATAAACCCTCACAAACATCTGCAGTTCGTTTCCTTTAGTCACTAAGCACATCTATGGAGAGGCCTTCCTGAGCCCCCACCCCAGTCAGTAGGAGCTCTTTCACCGTGTCTGTTGCAATGATGACTACCTGGGCGAGGGCAACAACTTTTAGGGGTTTTGTAGACAAAAGCAGGGTTCCTCTTTTAGTTCCCATGAGGTGTATGCCTGGGCAGTGAGGATTCTGAGGGCACTGGTAATTTGAGAAAGCTGTCTTAAGTAAGTTGTGCACAATGGTGAGAACCCAGGCCAGAGTCAGAACTCCCAGGAGGAGGTGAGGCTGAGTGTTAATAGAGCCCCCTGGAGATTTTAGAAAGGCCTTCCTCTCCCAAGCCTTAATTACACAGAACGGACTCTCATCTATTGTCCAGTTGTTAAGTCATGTCTGACTCTTTGCGACCCCATGGACTGGATTGTACCAGGCTCCTCTGTCTTCCACTGTCTCCACAAGTTTACTCAAATTCATGTCCACAGCGTCAGTAATGCTGTCTAACCATCTCATCCTCTGTCGCCCCCTTCTCCTCCCACCTTCAATCTTTTCCAGCATCAAGGTCTTTTCAGATGAGTCAGTTCTTCACATCAGGTGGTCAAAGTACTGGAGTTTCAGCTTCAGCATCAGTCCTTCCAATGAATGTTCAGGACTGATCTCCTTTAGGATGGACTGGTTGGATCTCCTTGCAGGCCTAGGGACTCTCAAGAGTCTTCTCCAACACCACAGTTCAGAAGCATCGATTCTTCGGCGCTCAGCCTTCTTCATGGCCCAGCTCTTACTTCCACACATGGCTACTGGGAGAGCCATAGCTTTAACTATAGGGACTTTTCGTCAGCAAAGTAATGTCTCTGCTGTGACCTATAATAAATAGGAGTCTCATATATGTGGTTCTACTTCTCATAACCTCACATTTGGTCTTTTTCCCTATCTGAACCACGAATGCTCCTAATTAACATTAAATGAGTTAATATGAATAGTATTTCAAACATAGTGCTAATAGTTATTTTCTATTAATGTCAGAATGTATAGTTTCCATATATTAATACCATCAAAGACCCCCTCTTTTGTGTTAGTGATTTAACAATAAAGGTGAGAAAGAGATTTGGTGGCTGCCCTACAGTGCTGAGCATGAGATAAACAGTGGGATGAACTGGTGATCATGGCAGGCAGGATTCTACCCTCGTGAAGCAGAGTCTGGCCTGGACTCAGGGTGTGCCTGTGTACCCCGTGCCTTCTCTTGGGGACCAGCATACACGTAGTTACGGTTGAGCATAGCCAGAGCATGTGATTACTCTCAACGTGCATTTTCACTTACTGGAATTGCTTTCTTTCTATAATACGTTTATGGTTCTTGGCTTGCAGCTAAGATATCAATTTGAAAGTTTACTAGTTTTTCCAGTAACATCATGGGCCTTAAATCTGCTAAACGCAGCACTTTGAGTTTAGTTTGACCAGGTGGAACTGGTGGAGGTTTAATGTTGGTGAAGCAGGAGTCAGAAGACTAGCCAATGCAGAGGAGGGTGGGTGTGTTTCGTAGGTTAATACTGGCTGGAGCTTGGCTTTTAAAGAGAAGGGGGAGGGGGTTGAGTTGACTCATAAGCTGGACTTCGGGGCTCAGTTGTGGGCTGGGATCCACACAGGTGAGGGTCTAGCAGGACGCCTGGCCCCTAGAATGTGCTCCGTAATGCTCCCCCTCCTCTCTGCTGTCCTCATTCTCTCCTTCTCCCTCATTCTCCTCCTCCTCTTCCTCATCATTCTCATATAATTGTTGCCTAGACAGTTGACCAGTGCACCAGAAACTCGAGGGTGAGCTAGAAAGGCTCTGCTCACAAGCACAAGGAGAAGTTTTGGAAGCCCCTCTATCTGGCTTGTGCCCCGAGGGGGCAGATGTTCCCTTGAGAACTGATAGCTGTGGGTCTGTACCACACGTAGATGAGGTATCCGCATTACACTCTTCACATGATCTGGGTTTCAAGAAGTTAATTTTAACTTGCTCAAAGCTGGTATGAGTAGAGTGCCTGGCAGAAGGAGGCACAGAGTCACGTTGGAGACACACACGTCAGTTCCAGTTCTAACAATTACCGCAGATAAAGCAGCTGTGCCCGAAAGAGTTTATATTCCAAAAGTTAGAAACGCTGACGTTAAACCATGAGTATGGGTCAGAAGACAGATGCGGTGGACCCAGAATCTCGTGGTTTTCAGTTGTGAAATGACTGCAGAAACACTGTAAACAGCAGTGTTATTGAAGTCATAGAAACGGTCAAGAGAAAGATGAGAGGCCCTGAAGACGAGAGTAAGTGAGATTCGAAAAGGGATGAACAGAACGTGAAGCGTTCTGAAGCACAGATGACAAGCTGGCCGCTCCCGGAGGCATGTGGCCAAACTAAGACACCAACGATGAGGCTAAAGGGGCCTTCTCGGTGCCCAGCGGGTAAGGATATGCCTTACAAGGCAGGGGATCCAGGCTTGAGCCCTGGCCAAGCTCCAGGGCAGCTAAGCTTGAGCGCTGCAACAGCTGAGCCGGAGTGGACAGTCAGGATTTTTTGTGGCACGTGGCAAAAAAAGATCCTGCAGGCCGCAACTAAAACCCAATACAGCTAGATAAATAAATATTGTTAAAAGGTAAGGTTTAAGAGACAAAAATAGGAAGAAGCTGAAATAAAAAGATTGTTGAAGCCACTTCTAACTCATGGCGATCTGGCTGTGGGTACTTGTCTGTGCTTCGATTCTTTGGCATGTTAAATTAAGCCAGTGTCTTCAATAATTGGACTTCCTGGTGCTCAGCAGTAAACAATCCGCCTTCAATGCAGGAGACCCAAGTTCCACCCTCGGGTGAGGAAGGTCCCCTGGAGGAGGAAATGGCTACCCACTCCTGCCTAGAGAATCCCATGGACAGAGGCGCCCAGGGGGCTCAGTCCATGGGATCGCAGAGTCGACTGAGTGGCTGACACTTTGACTTCAGACAACCTTTGGCCGAGAAACCCCTCTCAGCTGCAGTGTCCTCATTAGAAAAATGATGATGCTAGCTATAATGAGCATGCAGACTTGGGAAGGTTAAATGCTGTCAGCTTCATAATATACCTGGAACACAGCAGATACTGGACAAAGGTCAGCTGGTGAACCAGCTTGTCCATTTACTTTTTTCTAATGTCTTCTTTTCAAAGAGAAAATATTAGCATACAGAATACATCAGAGTGTCTGACGTTGTCAAGAAGTATTTGTTGAATATTTGGATCTGGCTTGTTTTACAATCAAGGAGGGAGGTTCACAGTCCCTTGGAGAAGATTAAGGAAGACTGTTTTCATGAAAAGAATGTTTCTATCGTAAAAAAGCAGAAAAAAGATTTTTTTTTTTTTGCTTTGCTGTGAAGCATTATAATGCATGTTCTTAGGAACTCATAAAAGCATAAAACAGAATCAGTCATTCAGAAAATAATCACTGAATACCTGCAAGTGCATCACACCTGTGCATAAAATTGTAAGGCTTCCCCGAGGACAAGGCGCTGAGGTTCTCCTAGCAATAGCCCTCCTGTTTTCCCCACATTCCCTTATGCTCAACCAGTCTGCTTTTCAGATTTATTTTTAATTCAACCACTCTTGACATTTTAAAGGATTTTTGATACCTTTTCTGTTGTCTTCCAGCAAATTTTATTGTTCTTAACCTGTGAATTGTCCAGTGGTAAAATATATATTTTATACATATATACTGGGAAGACTCTTGAGAGTCCCTTGGACTGCAAGGAGATCCAAGCAGTCCATCCTAAAGTGAATCAGCCCTAAATATTCATTGGAAGAACTGAAGCCGAAGCTCCAATACTTTGTGCACCTGATGTGAAGAGCTGACTCATTGGAAAATACCTTGATGCTGGGAAAGATTGAAGGTGGGAGGAGAAGGGGACGACAGAGGATGAGATGGCTGGATGGCATCACCGACAGAGTCAGACACGACTTAGTAACTGAACGAAAACAGCAATACATTTTGTAGCTCTTTGTTAAATATACCAGGTTTTCAAATGTCCTCATTTGTAAGAGAGCTTGTAGTACATCTTGTGTTAGCACAGATATTTGACAGCTGTGCACACTGTTACAGACTTCGGCAGAGGCTTATCCCGTAGCAGTGCTTGGGCTTGTCTGACTGATACTTTCCTTCTTGTCTGAGAATTTTCTATTCAACATCTCGTTTCTATACCTGCAGGGCTGATGGTGTCAAATAAAGCAGGTGTTTCAGCCCGAGACACTGTGAAATGTCAGGGTCTGTTTGTTATTGGTGAACTGAAATAACAGGGGTGATGAGTTATTGCATGTTCTCAGAAAATAACCTTGAACAGCTAAAGTAAGCATAAAGCCAAATCACGTGATATTATATATAGAGCTGACACCAGTTCCTGAATAGGTTTTGTATTTAAATAGAAGTGATCAGACAAAATAGCCTCTCTTGGGTCAGCATTAAAATTCGAAAGTCAGGAAATAACCAGTTCAGTCATCATACAAAAAAAATTTGAGAACCGATTTTATCTAAAAGCATTTAAGAAGGATCATATATATTTTTGAAGGAAATAAAACCTGTTTTAGGTATCTTGAGGTAGGGAAAGCTTGGAGAGGTTAGATAGGAAGAAATGGCACAGGGGTGCAGAGGATAAGTCAGTCAGCGGTCTCAGAAAGGAGAATAATGCTGGGGAAAGAAGACTCCTTGTACTGGGAGGAGGTGAGAAACCAGTATTGACAGGCTGAGCGGAGCTGACATATGGAGAGCCCCGTGAACAGCTCAGGCTTAATTTGGTAGATCGGGAAGGAAAGAAATTAACTTAAAATTTGGAGTTGGAGGGTAGCTTTGAGATCCATGTAATTCAGCCCGTCGAGAGGACAGGGAAGGCTCTCCAGCCGTGCGGTTGAGGGTCGGCCAGCATCCACCGTCTGGGACAGAGCGCTCCCTGTTTCTGAGGCAGTGACCTGCGAAAGCTGACTATTAGGAAGTCCCTTCGTGGGCATCTCCGGTGGCTCAGTGGTAAAGAATCTGCCTGTCGGTCCGGGAGACACGGGTTCGATCCCTGAGCCGGAAGATCCCACAGGCCTTGGAGGAGCTGAGCACGTGCGCCGCAGCTCCTGGAACCGGCACCTCCAGGCCTTGCTGGGCGGCGAGAAGCCCCGCAACGCGGATGGAGACCCACCCGCTCGCCGCAACTGGAGAACGCCGGAGCAGCAGAGGACCCGGCCACAAATATGTTTAAAAAGGGAAGGTTCTGCCGTGGAGTTGAACTCTGTCTTCTTGTGGGCATTCAGGACACTCCTAGCCCCGCTCCGTACGACAGCCCTTCAGATATTTGAAGACAGCCCCGTCCAGTTTGTGAGCAGAGGAGAAATGTGGTAGATGTGGTATTTGCACGTCTGTCAGTTACTGTTAAGATGCAGAGATCTGAGTGACAGCTGAAATGTTTGCTTGCTGTGGGTCGGGGATGGGGCTTCACACGCCTGCAAATCGTTGTGGCGTGATTCTCCCCGGGTTGCACACAGGACAAGCAAGCACGGCTGTGACCTCGCGCTGTCTCTGAAGGCACAGCTCAGCCGTCTGCCCCTCCCTCCTGGCATCCTCTCTTCCCTCCTTTCTCTCTTTCTGCCCTTCCTTCTCTCCCTCCCTCTGTCCCTCTTCCCCCACCCCTCCTCCTCGTGGTTCAGTTCTTCCTTTGTTTTCAGATGCTTCTCTTCTGTCGGAGGAGCTGAGCAGAGCAGCAGCTGAGCCTCTCAGGCTTCGGGCTCGGCCCCAGATTGGGTTCCAGCTGTCTTATCTGCTCCACATGTGATGAGAGGCAAGTTATTTAGCCTTTCTAGTTACCTAACCTTTCTTTTTCAATGTGATGAAAAGAAACACCTGTCTTGTAGGATTAATATCAGGCTTAAATGGAAAAGACATATGCAAATCACCTGAGGAAAGCAGTCACTCAATGGAAGGGCTTTTTATTATTGGGGAAAAAAAGGAAGCTGTGAAAAGCGTCCGCTGCAGTCAGTCAGTCGACAATAACTATGTGTGTTAGGGCTCTCCAGAGCAGCCGGGCCAGTGGGATGTGCCTGAACACAGAAAGCTATTTATCAGGAGGAATCGGTTCACAGGCTTGCGGAGTCTCAGGAGCCCTGAGGTCTGTGGTCTGCGAGCTGGAGGCCCAGGAGGACCGATGCTGTCAGTTCCCATCTGAGCTTGCAGGCTCGAGACCCAGGAAAGGCTGGTGTCATCTTTGAGCCTGATGTTCCAATCAAGGCAGTCAGAAGAGGTTCCTTTCTGTTCTGTTCAACTTTTTAATCAATTGCACAAGGACCGACTACCTTTGGGAGGGCGATCCGCTTTACTCAGTCTGTGGATTCAAACGTTCATCTCATGGAGAAGCACCCTCGCTAACAATCTCCGGATAATATTTGAGCCAATGTCTGGGCATCCCATGGACGAGTCAAGTTGACACATAAAATTAACCATCACACTCGTGTACTTCTAGGAAATAAGAAGCTCTGCAAAGAGAAATAAAACAGAATAAGGAAAGAAGGTGATGGGGAGTGCTGTTTTAGATAGGGGAGTCATCTGTCACAGGTGCTTTGAAAGGTATGTCTCCAGTCAAACTGGGCTAAATGAGCATTTAGCTCACTCTGATTAATGTCAACTCTGAATGCAATTGAAATGAACCGTCGTTCCTCTTCCAATAGATGGACAACTTACAACGTTAATACACCAGGTAACTAGTGGCCACTCAGGCTGCATTCTATGAGGACATCCTCTGTGGTGCTGGCAGCCTGATATGATGGGAGAGGCATCGACTCGACCCGGGGACTAGTCCTGTTTTTCCATTGTAACCACTGAGCTATCCACTTGTCTCTCTGAACTTCAGTTTCATTTTCTGAAAATTAAACACTCTCATGGCTCCCCACTAGAATGTTGTCAGAATCAGAATATGCCAATGTACTGAAAAACTCTCTCTGAACCACTGAACTCTTAGCAAATATAAAATGCTGTTCAGTTCAGTTACTCAGTTGTGTCCAACTCTTTGCAGCCCCATGGACGGCAGCACGCCAGGCCTCCCTATCCATCACCAACTCCCAGAGCTTACTCAAGCTCATGTCCATTGAGTCGGTGATGCCATCCATTCTGTCATCCCCTTCTACTCCCGCCTTCAATCTTTCACAGCATCAGGGTCTTTTCCAGTGAGTCAGTTGTTCACATCAAGTGGCCAAAGTATTGGAGTTTCAGCTTCAGCATCAGTCCTTCCAATGAGTATTCAGGACTGATCTCCTTCAGAATGGACTGGTTGGATCTCCTTGTACTCCAAGGGACTCTCAAGAGTCTTCTCCAATACCACACTTCAGAAGCATCAATTCTTCGGTGCTCAGCCTTCTTCACAGTCCAATTCTCATATCCATACATGACCACTGGAAAAATCATAGCCTTGACTAGATGGACCTTTGTCGACAAAGTAATGTTTCTGCTTTTGAATATGCTATCTAGGTTGGTCATAACTTTTCTTCCAAAGAGTAAGCATCTTTTAATTTCATGGCCACAATCACCATCTGCAGTGATTTTGGAGCCCCCCAAAATAAAGTCTGACACTGTTTCCATTGTTTCCCTATCTATTTGCCATGAAGTGATGGGACCAGATGCCATGATCTTAGTTTTCTGAATGTTGAACTTTAAGCCAGCTTTTCACTCTCCTCTTTCACTTTCATCAAGAGGCTCTTTAGTTCTTCACTTTCTTCCATAAGAGTGGTATCATCTGCATATCTGAGGTTATTGATATTTCTCCCAGCAATCTTGATTCCAGCTTGTGTGTCTTCCAGCCCAGCGTTTCTCATGATGTACTCTGCATATAAGTTAATTAAGCAGGGTGACAATATACGGCCTAGATGTACTCTTTTCCCAATTTGGAACCAGTCTGTTGTTCCATGTCCAGTTCTAACTGTTCCTTCCTGACCTGCATTCAGGTTTCTCAGGAGGCAGGTAAGGTGGTCTGGTATTTTTGAATATGCTATCTAGGTTGGTCATAACTTTTCTTCCAAAGAGTAAGCATCTTTTAATTTCATGGCCACAATCACCATCTGCAGTGATTTTGGAGCCCCCCAAAATAAAGTCTGACACTGTTTCCATTGTTTCCCTATCTATTTGCCATGAAGTGATGGGACCAGATGCCATGATCTTAGTTTTCTGAATGTTGAACTTTAAGCCAGCTTTTCACTCTCCTCTTTCACTTTCATCAAGAGGCTCTTTAGTTCTTCACTTTCTTCCATAAGAGTGGTATCATCTGCATATCTGAGGTTATTGATATTTCTCCCAGCAATCTTGATTCCAGCTTGTGTGTCTTCCAGCCCAGCGTTTCTCATGATGTACTCTGCATATAAGTTAATTAAGCAGGGTGACAATATACGGCCTAGATGTACTCTTTTCCCAATTTGGAACCAGTCTGTTGTTCCATGTCCAGTTCTAACTGTTCCTTCCTGACCTGCATTCAGGTTTCTCAGGAGGCAGGTAAGGTGGTCTGGTATTCCCATCCCTTTCAGAATTTTCCACAGTTTCTTGTGATCCACACAGTCAAAGGCTTTGGCATAGTCAATAAAAGCAAAAGTAGATGTTTTTCTGGAACTCTCTTTCTTTTTCCATGATCCAGAGGATGTTGGCAATTTGATCTCTGGTTCCTCTGCCTTTACTAAATCCAGCTTGAACATCTGGAAGTTCATGGTTCACATGTTGCTGAAGCCTGGCTTGGAGAATTTTGAGCATTACTTTACTAGCGTGTGAATGAGTGCAGTTGTGCAGCAGTTTGAACATTCTTTGGCCTTGACTTTCGTTGGGATTGGAATGAATACTGACCTCTTCCAGTCCTGTGGCCACTGCTGAGTTTTGCAAATTCACTGGCATATTGAGTGCAGCACTTTCACAGCATCATCTTTTAGGATTTGAAATAGCTCAACTGGAATTCCATCACCTCCACTAGCTTTGTTCGTAGTGATGCATCCTAAGGCTCACTTGACTTCACATTCCAGGATGCCAGGCTTAGGTGAGTGATCACACCATTGTGATTATCTGGGTCATGAAGATCTTTTTTGTGTAGTTCTTCTGTGTATTCTTGCCACCTCTTCTTAATATCTTCTGCTTCTGTTAGGTCCGTACCAGTTCTGTCCTTTATCGAGCCTATCTTTGCATTAAATCTTCCCTTGTTTTCTCTAATTCTGTTGAAGAGATCTCTAGTCTTTCCCATTCTGTTGTTTTCCTCTATTTCTTTGCACTGATCACCTAGGAAGGCTTTCTTATCTCTCCTTGCTATTCTTTGGAACTCTGCATTCAGATGCTTATATCTTTCCTTTTCTCCTTTGCTTTTCGCCTCTCTTCTTTTCACAGCTCTTTGTAAGGCCTCCTCAGACAGCAATTTTGCCTTTTTGCATTTCTTTTTCTTGGGACTGTCTTGATCCCTGTCTTCTGTACAGTGTCATGAACCTCCATCCATAGTTCATCGGGCACTCCATCTATCAGATCTAGTCCCTTAAATCTATTTGTCACTTCCACTTTATAATTGTAAGGGATTTAGGTCATACCTGAATGGTCTAGTGGTTTTCCCTACTTTCTTCAATTTAAGTTTGAATTTGGCAATAAGGAGTTCGAGATCTGAGCCACAGTCAGCTCCTGGTCTTAATTTTGCTGACCACGTAGAGCTTCTCCATCTTTGGCTGCAAAGAATATATAATCAGTCTGATTTCGGTGTTGACCATCTGGTGATGTTCATGTGTAGAGTCTTCTCTTGTGTTGTTGGAAGAGGGTGTTTGCTGTGACCAGTGTGTTCTTTTAGCAAAACTCTGTTAAAATGCTGTTAACTCTTAAAAAAAAAAAAAAAACAACTAACTTCAAGTCAGTCTTGGAAGCAACTCTTGATTTAGAAACTTGAGTTCAACCTTACTGGAGATTTATGTGAAAAGTTTCTCTGTGACCACAGTTTTCCTTCAGATGTCTTGGTTAATGAATGGCTTAGCCAGATATTTTGCTAGTGGCATCAAGAAAAATGATTGAGAGGCACTAAATGAATCAGACCAGTCGTGGTGAAAAAGATGAGGTTTTCTGAGAGCGTACTATGATAATGTGAATAAAAACAGCTCCTGCTCCCCTTTCTTTTAGCTTTACCTCTGGCATCGGAAAATATTAATATCAAGGAAGACAAGCAAGCATGCTGCAATCGCCCTGGTCTCTGAATAACCACAGTCTGGTTTCCAGTGTGGTAGCACATCAGGGCAAGAGGAAAGACCACATTTAAGAGAGCCCTCGTGGTCTGCTTTTCTAGTGCTCTGCTGTATGTATGGGTTATGTGAAAAGAGGAATTCTTTTTAACAGACAATTCAGCATGGTTCACATTTATCAGTGTACTGTGTGCCAAGACGCCAGCCAGACAAAGGCCATGAAAATATAAGGCACAAATCCCACACTTCTCAACGAGTTCAGTAGAGTCAGAGAGAGAGAAATGGAGACAAATCATAACGCCTGGCGTTGTGAGTGCGATAAACGTGTGTGCTGATGCAGAGGCCGTCAAGAGGAGCAGGTGACGGACCCCATCTGAGGACGGCTGCAAGAGCTTCTTGGAGTGGATGAAATGTACCCTGAGTTTTGAAGGATGAATAGGGGTTTACCTGGCAGGGAAAAGCTGCTTCTGTTAATTCTCCCCTTTCTTCCCTGGTGGCTCAGACGGGTAAGCGTCTGTCTACAATGCGGGAGACCCGGGTTCAATCCCTGGGTCAGGAAGATCCCCTGGAGAAGGCAATGGCAGTCCACTCCAGGACTATTGCCTGGAAATTCCCATGGACAGAGGAGCCTGGTGGGCTACATGTAGTCCATGGGGTCGCAAAGAGTGGGACACGACTGAGTGACTTCACTTCACTTCACTTCTTCTATTTTAAAGAGTTGGTGAATACCCTTCTCTGTAAAAACATTGTAAATATTTCTATAGAGCCATGGAATTTTATATCATTAGAGCAAAAGGAACATTCTAAAAGAAATGTTTAGATTTGGTGATTTCATACCATTCTAACTAAAGTAACACTTCCACCCCCCAGTTCCACTACTCTTTATATCATTCTGCTTATTTCTATAAAGCTCTTTTAAAAATATGAAATTATTTTGTTCTCTTAGTCTGTTTTCTCTTACCAAGAATTTAAACTGCTGGAAGGTAGGAATTTAATTGTATTCCTGGTTGCTCAGAATACGGTTTGGGATATAGTCAATGTTAAATAAATACATTTTAAATAAAGTATTTTGTACAGGAAATTAGTTAATATGAAATTATATACATAGGTTTTGTGTAGACTGATTTACTACTAATTCAAACTCCCTGAATTAACTTGTATTCTCAACATAAAATTTTCTCGTGATGTCAGTAACACAGTAAAATTGGTGTAAAATTATTGTGAAAGGGACACTTTTTATGTGGGCTACTTAAATGCTCATTGGAAAAGGCTCTGATGCTGGGAGGGATTGGGGGCAGGAGGAGAAGGGGGCGACAGAGGATGAGATGGCTGGATGGCATCACGGACTTGATGGACGTGAGTCTGAGTGAACTCCGGGTGTTGGTGGTGGACAGGGAGGCCTGGCGTGCCGCAGTCCGTGGGGTCGCAGTCGGACACGACTGAGCGACTGAACTGAACTGAGTGCTAAGTGCATTCACTTGGGAGAGAAGAAAGTTCTGGACAGTGACGCTTGCAAGAGGCGCATGCTGACTGTGGCCGCGGCAGGGACAAGTGGTGTGGGGACAGGCTCGTGGTGGAGCCTGTCCCCTGCTGTCTAAGCTGATGTGATGGGCGCAGTGCTGAGGTCGGGGTGGTGGTTTAGCAGCCAAGTTGTGTCCAACTCTTGTGACTCCATGGACCAGAGCCCGCTTGCCTCCTCTGTCCCTGGGATTCTCCAGGCAAGGGTATTGGGCGGGGTTGCCATTTCCTCCTCCAGGGATCTTCCCAACCCAGGGATTGAACCTGGGTCTCCTGTGTTGTGGGCAGATTATTTACCATTTGAGCCACTGGGATCCATGGTAATACCTGGTATACCCAGGTAATACCTGGGTTCAGATCAAAGCTTTGCCTCTGCCCTGGGTGGTACTCTGGGCAAATCACACAGCCCATTTCATACTTTCCAGCTGCAAATGGGACTGATAATAATGACACATGTCTATAGAGCTCTTGTGGGGACTGAGCAGGTGAGCATCAAGGGCTCATGATAGACATGACTTCCAGAGAGAGAATTGTTAGTTTCTTCCGGCCTCATCAGGCACCTCAGGCAGGTGTTGAACATAATGGGAATGATTTCTTCTGAGTCAAATGGTGACATTCAAGGTATTGTTTTTATTTGTGATGTAGCCCTTGTAGCTCAGTCGGTAAAGAATCTGCCTGCAAAGCAAGAAACCCAGGTTTGATTCCTGGGTTGGGAAGATCCCCTGGAGGAGGGCATGGAAATCCACTCCAGTATTCTTGCCTGGAGAATCCCATGGACAGAAGAGCCTGGTGGGCTATAGTCCATGGGGTTGCAAGAGTCAGACATGATTTAGTGACTAAACCACCAAGCACCACCACTAGCCCATATATTGGGTACTTTCCTTCAGTTGTGATCAGCTGTCTACCTTTTTTTGGTACTGTCTGTATTTTCAGAATTGCATTTTAGATAAAGTTCACATTAAGCCAAGAACTGAATTAAAATACAGTTCAAGTTCATTTCCTCTGCTCCTTTGCTTTAATTTTAAATACAGTATTGAAGGTAAGGAGAATTTATTTTTATTTAAAATGATAAACTGGACTAACTGCGGTCTGGGGCCATCGTGAATCACGTTGCCGTGAGCATTCCTGCACAGTTATCTGTGTGCGTGAGTTTATCGGCATCCTCGAGTGTAATCGCTGGGCTGTATGGTGATTGCACGTCCCTGTTTCTGTCTTCATTCCTGGCTGCTCTGGGTCGCTCTTGCTCTGCGTGGCATTCTCTTGCTGCAGGGAGCAGGGGCTCCTCTCGGGATCCGCGGGGGCCCCCCTTGCAGGGGCTCCTCTCGGGGTCCAGGGGCTCCTCTCGGGGTCCAGGGACTCCTCTCGGGGTCCGCGGGCCTCCCCTTGCAGGGGATCCTCTCGGGGTCCGCGGGGGCCCCCCTTGCAGGGGCTCCTCTCGGGGTGTGCGGGCCTCCCCTTGCAGGGGATCCTCTCGGGGTCCGTGGGGGCCCCCCTTGCAGCGGCTCCTCTCGGGGTCTGCGGGCCTCCCCTTGCAGGGGATCCTCTTGGGGTCCGTGGGGGCCCCCCTTGCAGGGACTCCTCTCGGGGTCCGCGGGCCTCCCCTTGCAGGGGATCCTCTCGGGGTCCGCGGGCCTCCCCTTGCAGGGGATCCTCTCGGGGTCCGCGGGCCTCCCCTTGCAGGGCCTCCTATGGTTGCCGAGTGCAGACCTCGGGCAGCCGGCTTCAGCAGCTCTGGCGCGGCAGGAGCTTAGCTGCCCTACAGCGTGTGGAATCTTCCCAGACCGGAAACTGAACCCGTGTCTCCTGTAATGGCAGGCATCCTCTTAACCACTGGACCACCAGGGAATTTCTGTGTATACTTTTTAAAAAAAGCTGCCAGACTGTTTTCTGAGTGGTTATACCATTTTATAGTCCCATGGGCAATGTGTGAGTGGTACCATTTCTCTACCACTTGCCAGCATTTGTTGTTATCACTGTGTTTTATTTTACCCATTTGGATAGGTGTGTATAGTGAAATTTCATTGTCATTTTAATTTGTATTTACCTGATAGTTAATGATGTCGAACATCTTTTCATGTGCTCATTTGCCATCTGGACAAGGTATACAAATGGCATAGCTTTGATGAAATATTTGTTCAGATTTTACCCGTTTGCTAATCGGATTGTTTGGTCTCATTTACTAGCAAGTTTTGAGGTTTCTTTATATAGTCTAGATACTAACCCTTTGTTGAATGTGTGGTCTACAGATATCCTAGCCTACAGCTTGTCTGTTCATCTTCACACAAGCTTTCACACAGCAAAAGTATTTTATATTGATGGAGTCCAGTTGATCAAATTTTCTTTTTATGTGTTTGTACTTTTGGTATTAATGCTAAGAAACTCTTCTTTGAGCCATACATTCCAATGACTTTGTCCTAATATTTTACTAAAAGCTTTATGATTTCACTTTTTTACCTCTAAATTGATAATATGCTTTGAATTAATTTTGGTATAAAGTATAGAGTTTAGGTCAAGTTTTCTTTTTTTTTCTTTTGCATGCATATTAATTGTTCCAACACCATCTGTTGAAGTACTTTTGAATGTTGGTATAAAATCACTATATGATTTTTAAATCACATTTAGATTTAAAATCATATTGTTCAGCGTATTTGTATGGGTCTGTTTTTGGCTTTTCTCTTTTTCACTTATGTATGTGTCTATCTCTCTGAGATACCCACTAGTTAAATAGAGTAAGCAGCCTTAATGTCTGGTAGAATGATTCTTTCCACATAATTCTTCATCAAGACTGTTTTAACTATTCTAAGGTCTGTGCCTTCTTATGTAAATTTTAGAATAAGCTTGTCTATGTCTTAAAAAAACCTTTCCTGGAATTGTGATAGGAATGGCATTAAGCCTACCGATCAGTCTGGGGTGCTGGCATCTCTGCCATGTCAGTCTTCCTGCCCGTGAGTGTGGCAGACCTCTCCACTGACTGGCATCTTCTTTGACTCCTTCTACCAATAGTGTAACTCTCACCGTACAGGTCTTGCACATGTTGTAAGTATGTCCCTAAATGTTTCATTATCTTTGGAGTAATTATAGTGAAAGCGAAGCCGCTCAGTCGTGTCCGACTCTTTGTGACCCCATGGACTGTAGCCTATCAGGCTCCTCCGTCCATGGAATTTTCCAAGCAAGAGTGCTGGAGTGGATTGCCATTTCCTTCTCCAGGGGATCTTCCCGACCCAGGAATCAAACCTGGGTCTCCTGCGTTGCAGGCCGACGCTTTACCGTCTGAGCCACCAGGGAAGCCCTTGGAGTAATTATAAATAGTATTGAATTTATTATTTTTGCATCTGAGTGTACACAAATTGCATCTCATTGTGACCCTGATTCTTCATTACTGTGATCACCAGTGCAGTCCAACATTCTCTTTTCTCACTTATGAGCCTTTTGCACGCGTCTCCCACTCTCTTGCATATCTATCCATTTTTTCATGTAGTCTTCATGTGGGTTCTCTTTTGTTTTTTGTACTGCACATATCTTTTCCCAGTTGTAGCTCATCTTTTTATATTATTCAAGGTGTTTTTTTGATGAACAGCTTACAAATTTTAATATCATTAGATATGTCAATCTTCTAATTTCTATTCAATAAATTTTATATCTTGAGATATCTAGAATTTTTATCTCCAAGTCAAAATAACTTGAATGAGCTAAATTAACAGAGCATTTTTATTGGAAACAATTTTAAAATGGAAAATACCAGTATTAATAGTCCTCTTCCAAATAAGCAGAGAAACTGCTTAAGTTTCTCTAAGACCCCATCTACAATGTACCCAAACAATTAAATTTTTTTTTTTTAGTTAAAAAGGAAAATAAGATCTCCAATAATTTTGGAATAAAAAGAAAACTACTTTTCATTTCAGGAAAGTTTCCCCATAAAAAGTGAGGGGCACAGATTTTTAAGCTTCTTAAGACTTTAATTTTCTCTGATTATTTCCAAAACGCAAACTAATTTCTATCTCATGACTTCTTACATTGTTCTGTTTTAGAATATTTCAGTGTGGTACAGAGGACTGACTCTTAAGTTAGTAGTGATTTTGTATTTGGCCATTAAAGAAGAGAGATTTGGTGCTCAAAACTCTAATATATAAACTTCGGGTTGAGCTGTATTGTTTAGCTTGCATAGTCAGCGTCTGAGTATTTCTTAGGCAAATACATGTTTTCCCCATCTGGTAAAAGGATCCAGGTATTCCACGAAAATGGAAAAAAAAAAACAACACACAAGATCCTTTTACTAAATGTGTCCTGTAGATACGGAGCTGTATATGAGACTACTCACCCTAACCATAGTAGGCCAGCTGCTTGCCCTCCAGGAAGAACAGATTCAATTCATTTTGAAGACTTCTTTATTTGGTTTTTCATTACATATATTTTAATTTTTGTCTTATTGTCATTTTAATGTTTCAAAATGTTGACATGGACACACACACACATACACTGACACAAAATATTCGTGATCTCCAGTCCTAAGGTGAAAAATCAGCAAAATAAGAGACATTACTTTGCCAACAAAGGTCCGCCTAGTCAAGGCTATGGTTTTCCCAGTGGTCATGTATGGATGTGAGAGTGGGACTGTGAAGAAAGCTGAGCACCGAAGAATTGATGCTTTTGAACTGTGGTGTTGGAGAAGACTCTTGAGAGTCCCTTAGACTGCAAGGAGATCCAACCAGTCCATTCTGAAGATCAGTCCTGGGGTTTGTTTGGAAGGAATGATGGATGCTGAAGCTGAAACTCTAGTACTTTGGCCACCTCATGGGAAGAGTTGACTCATTGGAAAAGACGCTGATGCTGGGAGGCATTGGAGGCAGGAGGAGAAGGGGACGACCGAGGATAAGATGGCTGGATGGCACCACCGACTTGATGAACATGAGTTTGAGTGAACTCTGGGAGTTGGTGATGGACAGGGCATGCTGCAGTCCATGGGGTCACAAAGAGTTGGACACGACTGAGCGACTGAACGGAGAAGGCAATGGCACCCCACTCCAGTACTCTTGCCTGGAAAATCCCATGGACAGAGGAGCCTGGTGGGCTGCAGTCCATGGGGTTGCTAGGAGTCGGACACGACTGAGCGATTTCACTTTCACTTTTCACTTTCATTCGTTGGAGAAGGAAATGGCAGCCCACTCCAGTGTTCTTGCCTGGAGAATCCCAGGGACGGGGAAGCCTGGTGGGCTGCCGTCTATGGGGTCACACAGGGTTGGACATGACTGAAGTGACTCAGCAGCAGCAGCAGCAGCGCGACTGAACTGAAGCCATTCTTTGGGAAACACAAACTCCAGTACAGAGCAAAGCTTCTAAAGATGCTGACAGCATTGTGACATTTTCAAGGACTCTTAAACACATGAAGAATACTCCAGTATTTTCACTTCATAAGGGGCGGTTTTCAGCTCATCCACGCAGACTCCCCTCATTCCACACAGCCGCCACCCCTATTGCAGAGACTTCTGCTTGCCCTTTGCACTTGCCCGCCCTCTGTGGGCTTAGACTCCCCCTGAGGGCAAAGCCCAGGGGGCTACTAGTTCAGCCACTGGGCATCCTTTTCTCAATCCGTATTCTGAAGCTTGATTTAAGTAAGTGAAGTACTGAAATGACTTCTAGGGATAAAATCTTACAGTCACATGGACACAATATGTAAAAGGATTTGAACTGGGAGAAATTCTTGAGCTCTTCCAACTTTCTTCTTCCACAAACCCTTCCTATTTTAGCACAAGTCTGCGTGTCTTTCTGAGATTAAATGGCCCTGATTTTTCCTTGAATCCAGGAAGCCTGTGTTTTTTTCTCTTATCGCTTCCTCTCGCTCAGACTTATCAGAGCAGGAGAGCCGCGCTCTGCTTCCTGGCCGCCTTCCCATCCCTGCTGACCCTCCTGCATGGGTGTTGCTGAGATCTTTCCTGGAAAGAATCTCCACACTAAAACCCAAAGCTGGATGCTCTTGCACAGACAGTGCTTTTCAAATATGCAGAAGGCTCGCGTTGCCAGTGTGCTGTGAACCCGCCAGTGTTTGCTAACTATTTCCAGAACATTGGCTCGGTTGCCAGGTATTACCATATTTTTTTCTACCCTGGTGAAAATGCATTTAAAAGAAGGTCATAAAAATATGGTTGCTTTAATAGGAACTTTATTGTATTCTTAGTACCAAGTTGCCTGAAAGACACTAAAATAGACTCATTCTTTTAAAAGTTCCAACAGTAACATGGGTGCTTTTTTGGTCTATACTTTGCAGAAGTGAAATTTTTCTGTCAAACACCGGCCATTGCTGATATTGTAATCCTGGTCGATGGCTCATGGAGTATTGGAAGATTCAACTTCAGACTGGTTCGATCTTTTTTGGAAAACCTGGTTACAGCATTCGACGTGGGCTCCGAGAAGACACGAATTGGTGCATCTTTTTTTTTTAAATTAACAGCATCGGCTCCTAGTGTGAAACCACCAGGAAGCTTCTTAAGAAATTTCAAAGATTCTCTACCAAATGTTTTTCAGAATTTTAGGTTTAGCTATAGGAATGTTCCCAAAAGGGCAAGTTTGCATCAGTAAATATTTATTTCTACTAATTTTTGCTGTGACAATGTCACTCAATTAATTAGTGAATATATTTCAATTTTTCTGGAAAGCCAAAATTTTCTCTAACAATAAAAATTATTTTATTATTAATAATAATTTTAAATAATAATTTAAAGCTTACTATTGGTTTAAGAACTTATCAGGTAAAATTTTCTTTTTATTTAAAAAGCAATTGAATCTAGTGAAATGTTTAATCAACAATTGGAAAAAGTTTTATTGTGTGAGATAATTTTTGCCAAATTCTTGCTGTGATAAAAAACAACAAAAAAGGTGTAAATCTTTGAGAAATAGATCCACTTTATTATATAAAGACTCCTAGTTTCACTTCTAAATAGCCCTTAAGGAAACTCTTTTCTTTGGGAATAAAAACAAAATACAAACACTACAGTGTATACAGAAGTCAAAATATAATGTCACACATGAAGCTTGTGTGAGGTTGTATAAGCTGGTATCAATATTACCTCAATTAAAGAAATTAAATACATCTAGACCTTTTATCCACAAACGTGATCAGACTCTTAAAAAATGCCAAGCGCCTGATTGGGCGCCTACTTCTAGATGTCTGGAAAATGTATACATGTATACATCAGCCTCCAGGTATGTTGAAAATTCTTTCAATTGATGTCCAGAACTCACTTTGAAATTTCTCAGGGAGGCAGAGAAAAAAAATGTTGCAAGACTCAGCCACCCCGCACCCCCTCAAAGAACACTGGGCTCTCCATCATTCTCGTCTCCCAAATGGTCCACTGGACCTTGAAGTGACCCATCATTTCTGGGTGGGCTTTCTCGTCTTTCTTTTCCAGGTCTGGCTCAGTATAGTGGTGACCCCAGAATAGAATGGCACTTGAATGCCTTTAACACAAAAGACGAGGTGATCGAAGCTGTCCGAAATCTACCATACAAGGGAGGAAATACGCTGACAGGTATGTTTTTGTTCAGTCCACATTTTTGGCCACGTGTCTTGCCAAAGAAGAGTCTATTGCTTCATTTTGTCACCGTGTATGTCTTAGCATAGTATTTTTAAAGCAAGCTAGCCTTTAAAGTTTTTAGAGGGCTCTTTTCTCTAACTCACATTAGAAGTTACACACAGAAACCTCATCCCTTTTGCTCTACAAATGTAATGTCCCCGGAAGGGCTTGGTTGAGCTGGAAGAGTACCCAGCAGTCCTTGACGCTGACAGCCTCAGTAGCTGTCTTAACCCTTTTCATTTTCCTTTCTTTTTTTTACCCGTTTTCTCTTCCAGTCACCCTGTCAATTAAATAAAAACAAATTCCTACCTAATTTTTCTAGGAAAATAATGTCTTTGCCCTTACTCTGCAATCAATAGTTATCATGAAAATATTTATGGAGCTTTGGCTCACCAGCTTTTTTGATAAACGAGTATAGTCAGCCCTTAGCATCTGCAGCTTTGACCAACCAGGGATCAGAAATGTGTGGGAAAAAAAATTCCAGAAAATTCCTAAAAGCAAACCTTGAATTTGTCACATGCTAGTAACTATTTACATAGCGTTTCTATTGTATTAGTTATTATAAGTAATCTAGAGATGGCTCAGAGTGAATGAGAGGATGCACGTAGTTACATGCAGACATGACGCCATTTTACCTAAGGGACCTGGGCATCTGTGGGTTTGGGTGTTATGGGGGGTCCTAGAACCAACCCTTCTGTGGATACCAAGGAATTACTGTAATATAAGAGCATTTATATTGCCATTATCCATGGCCCCACTCCAAGGGCTTGCCTCGTGGCTCAGCTGATGAATCCGCCTGCAGTGCAGGAGACCTGGGTTTGATACCTGGGTTGGGAAGATCCCCTAGAGGAGGGAAAGGCTACTCACTCCAGTATTCTGGCCTGGAGAATTTCAGGGACTGTACAGTCCATGGGGTCAGAAAGAGTCAGACACAACTGAGCAACCTTCACTTTCACTTTCAACCCCAAGGCATTATCACAGGTTTTAACCCTTATGTGCTATTTCCTTCTATAGACCCGCAATGCGGATGCTCACTTTAAACAATAGAGATGCTGTTGTTGAATTTTAAATGAACCACTGAAATCCTGATCATTACGTGGCCAGTTTGAGGTGTAGTCTAACAAGTTTTTTGTTAATACAACAAAACTGTATTAAGCACGAATCGCGTAACATTATTCAGCATCTCTTATTTTTGAGGGGTGAAGAATGCCATACTCGAAAGTCAGGAGTTCAATTACCACTTTAGACCTCCCCTTCTACCCCCAGAAAGCAGAGAATCTGTGGTTTCTTTAGATCACCGTGAACACATGAAAAGTGTAGCCATAATATTAGAGGGCTCTTTTCTCTAACTCACATTAGAAGTTACACACAGAAACCTCATCCCTTTTGCTCTACAAATGTAATGTCCCCGGAAGGGCTTGGTTGAGCTGGAAGAGTACCCAGCAGTCCTTGACGCTGACAGCCTCAGTAGCTGTCTTAACCCTTTTCATTTTCCTTTCTTTTTTTTACCCGTTTTCTCTTCCAGTCACCCTGTCAATTAAATAAAAACAAATTCCTACCTAATTTTTCTAGGAAAATAATGTCTTTGCCCTTACTCTGCAATCAATAGTTATCATGAAAATATTTATGGAGCTTTGGCTCACCAGCTTTTTTGATAAACGAGTATAGTCAGCCCTTAGCATCTGCAGCTTTGACCAACCAGGGATCAGAAATGTGTGGGAAAAAAAATTCCAGAAAATTCCTAAAAGCAAACCTTGAATTTGTCACATGCTAGTAACTATTTACATAGCGTTTCTATTGTATTAGTTATTATAAGTAATCTAGAGATGGCTCAGAGTGAATGAGAGGATGCACGTAGTTACATGCAGACATGACGCCATTTTACCTAAGGGACCTGGGCATCTGTGGGTTTGGGTGTTATGGGGGGTCCTAGAACCAACCCTTCTGTGGATACCAAGGAATTACTGTAATATAAGAGCATTTATATTGCCATTATCCATGGCCCCACTCCAAGGGCTTGCCTCGTGGCTCAGCTGATGAATCCGCCTGCAGTGCAGGAGACCTGGGTTTGATACCTGGGTTGGGAAGATCCCCTAGAGGAGGGAAAGGCTACTCACTCCAGTATTCTGGCCTGGAGAATTTCAGGGACTGTACAGTCCATGGGGTCAGAAAGAGTCAGACACAACTGAGCAACCTTCACTTTCACTTTCAACCCCAAGGCATTATCACAGGTTTTAACCCTTATGTGCTATTTCCTTCTATAGACCCGCAATGCGGATGCTCACTTTAAACAATAGAGATGCTGTTGTTGAATTTTAAATGAACCACTGAAATCCTGATCATTACGTGGCCAGTTTGAGGTGTAGTCTAACAAGTTTTTTGTTAATACAACAAAACTGTATTAAGCACGAATCGCGTAACATTATTCAGCATCTCTTATTTTTGAGGGGTGAAGAATGCCATACTCGAAAGTCAGGAGTTCAATTACCACTTTAGACCTCCCCTTCTACCCCCAGAAAGCAGAGAATCTGTGGTTTCTTTAGATCACCGTGAACACATGAAAAGTGTAGCCATAATATTTGGGACAGTTGCTTCTGTGAGGGTATTCTTGGTTCGATGTAAATTATGGTTTAGATTTTCTTTTCTTTTTTTTTTTTTAATTTTTATTGATTTGTTTTTTTGGCTGTGCCATGTGGCATGTACGGTCTTAGTTCCCCAACCAGGGATCAAACTCACACCCCCTGCACTGGAAGTCGTAACCATTAGACCACCGAGGAAGGCCCAAGGTGTGGATTTCTTGTATGCAAACCTGTCAGCACTCATTGTCTAAGAATCCATTGTTTTTTTATAAATACTAGTTTCTGAAATGATGCAGGATTCAGAATTTTTATTACTTCTGTTTTGGTGGATTTTAGTGTTTTATCAGATTCGTTAAAGAATAGTTCATTGTAAAAATGAAGATAAAAGTTCACATCTAATAAAAACTCTTCTTTCTCATCTTGTGATTACGTCTGGGAGAATTGAAAGCCTTTTTATTTGAAATGGTTGGCTTGTCTTTATTTTTTCTTGTTTTCTCCTAGGTCTTGCTTTGAATTACATTTTTGAAAACAGTTTTAAACTGGAAGCAGGAGCAAGGACTGGAGTGTCCAAAATTGGCATTTTAATCACAGATGGAAAGTCCCAAGATGATATTATTCCACCATCCAGAAACCTTCGTGAATCTGGTGTAGAGCTGTTTGCCATAGGTACGTGTTAATTATGGTCTTGTTTCAACAATGGACATGGACACCCAACCGCTTAAAGCTGTGTATAACACAGTTCACTGAAAGCCAAGAGACCTGAGCGCTTTCGAGTCTTTTTTTAAAAAAATGTACTGGCGTCTAGTTGGTTTACAAGGTTGTGTTAGTTTCTGTGTACAGTAAGGTGAATCAGTTATACATGCTTATCCACTGGTTCTTAGATTCTTTCCCCATGTAGGTCATTACAGAGTGTTGAGTAGAGTCCCCTGTGTACAGTAGGTCCTTATTAGTTATCTGCTGTTCATATGTGCATACGACTCTCCCGATTTATCCCTTCCCTCTCCACTTACGGCTCTACTCATAACCAGTCATGTGATCTGAGTCTGACTTCCTCGCATTAAAAATGGAAGTGGTGAAACTGAAGGATCTTACCATGTGAGAATCTCTAGGCTGACACACCACACGTGAAGTGTTGTGAAAAGCATAAAGTGCAAAGGTTAGGTCCATAATTGTTACCCTGTAATTAGTCAAGACTTTTCTCTTTCGGATCACTTAACAGCCATCTCTCCTGTGATAGTGTAGAGAGAAAGCAATCAAGGAACTGAGGTCTTGTGGCTAAGAAAGCACAGTCATAGATGAGCAGGCTCATTTCTTTGAAAATAACCCTTTGTAAGTGTAGGGATGTGGGAAGAACCCACGTGGCATACACAGAGTAACTGCGAAATATTTAGCTGATGCCACTGTGCTCTTGATTAAATTGTTTACATTGTCTTTGGTGATAGGAAGGCCTTCTGTTTAGTAGAGACTGAAAAAAAAATAGAAACAATTCCTTGGACCCATTTCTAGATTTGCCACTCAAAGTGTGGCTCGTAGAATGTTCCACTGGAGAAGCATTTGCTTATTTGCTGATGGCAGGCATTGTGACGGGTGGTGGAGCCTACAGATGAACAAGATAAATCCTTCCAAAACAAACTCCTTCCAAGTCATGATGGCCGCTTCCTCACTCTTCCATGCTCTTTATAACAGTGAAACTGTTTTGTTTGGAAAGGTGAGAGAGAGAGGGATTTGGGGCTTATTGTCTCTAGAACATTCTTAAATGAATCCAGACTTGGTTTTAACTAAATGCTATGAAAAGTATTATTGACATTAAGCTCATTACTTCAGCATGCATGGTGTTATTTTGTTATTGTAGACACAGGTCCAACAGTGCATTTTAGAAGCTATTATAGAAGTCTTTCAGTCAAGGAACATCAGGGAGATTTGATTTAATTTTTATTTTTAATTTTGCTGTACTTTTGTTCAACAACCACAATCCATATGGAAGACTTACACTATTAGGGGATTAATTTAAGTGTTTACTCTTCATTCTGTGGTCTCATTAATAATGAATGCATGAGTTAAAGTGAACTCATTCAGTTGTGATTTGGAAATTTTCTCTCTTTTTCTCTGGGAATTACCTGGAAATCAGCTGTGTTCATTTTCTTATAACCTCCTAAAGCAAATAGTTCAGAAACAATTGACGCTTTGTTACTCAGTCTCTTGAAGCTGTCAGATAAATTAAATGGCACACAGCCAGGCATCTAAGAAGTAATTACCGTTGCCTCAGGTAATCTCTCTTCCTTGCTTCCCTCTTACCTCTTTTTAACATCCGCAGATAATTGCAATGACAAGGATTTTAAAAGAAATGTTCCTTCTCCTGGAGAAGAGAAATCTACATTTATACTCACGAAACCCAACCTTGTGTCTTTTTCATTTTTTTAAAGAATCTTTTAAAATCTATTTTTTATCAGTTGACTGTTTTATTTACTTATTGTAAATTTTGGGCAAACCCCATGGAATATGGGCTGTTATTTCCCTGTCCAGGGGTCAAACTCACATCCCTGGCACTGCAAGGCTGGAGGACTGCTGGGGAAGTCTCCCCCTTTTTCTAGTTTCAACCGTGATATATGTCGTCTTCTGAGGGGCAGCTTGATAGGGTCATTAAGGGCATATGCCTTTGGATCTAGATTGCCTGAGTGGGACCCTTGCTGTATATTTACTGGCTGTGTTTACTTGAGCAAGTGAATTAACCTCTCATCAGCTTACTTATCTGTAAAATGGGAGAAACAGTGACGCCCAACTCACAGGACTGACTGTGGATTAAATGTGTTACTATGTGGAAAACACTGGCATGCTTGGGGCATGGGACGCACGCTTCAACGTTAGCATCCACAGCTGTGATAGACCGAAAATTCCATGAAAGACAAGGATTTTCTGTCTCAGTTTAAGCTAATGTTTATAGAAATTTAAGCCTGAGGTTCTGATAGTGTAGAGGACTGGTTTAATTCCTATTGCTTCGGCAGCATTTATGAAAGACAGAAGTCAGTTTCATCAATACGTCCTCCAAAACCCAAGTCTCCTGCATTGCAGGCAGATTCTTTACTGTCTGAGCCACCACAGAAGCCCAAGATGGGCTGAGGAAAGTGAAGATTTAGTAATCTGGGGACCTCCCTGGGGGTGCAGTGGATAAGAATCCAGCTGCGAGTGCAGGGGACCCAGGTTTGATCCCCGGTCGGGGAAGATTCCGCATGCCCCAGAGCTGCAAATACTGGCGCCCACGTGCCTAGGGCCTGGGCACCAAGCCGAGCCCCACCAGGGGAAGCGCATGGGCCAGATCGGGAGTGGGTTCCTCTGTCCACAACCAGAGAAGCCCGTGTACCAGCTCGAGCGTGCGCTCCGCTCTCCACGCCAGAGAAAGCCCGCGTGCAGCAACGAGACCCAGTGCCAAAAATAACCGACTAAGTAAAGCGGTGTGTCCATGTCCAAATAAAGAAAAAAAGATTTAATCATTTGATCGTTTGAAAGGGACTTTCAAGAAACAGTCTGCCAGGAGACGTGCCTCTCGCGAGAAAAGGTGCTTTGGTCCAGGTGCAGAAAAGCGGGTCGCAGCGTAGAGTTCCGGTGACTAGGGGGATCCCGGCCGCGCCTCCCGCGGGCTTGACCGTCGGGACCCTCCCTGTCGTCCCCGACGCAGGGGTGAAAAACGCGGACGAGAAGGAGCTGCAGGAGATCGCCTCCGAGCCGGACAGCACGCACGTGTACAACGTGGCCGAGTTTGACCTGATGCACACCGTGGTGGAGAGCCTCACGAGGACCGTGTGCTCCAGGGTGGAGGAGCAGGACCGCGAGATCAAAGGTGCGTGAACCTCTGCCCCCGGGGCGTCCCTCGGGCGCCGTCCTGACTTTCCCAGCAGCGCTGTGCGCTTCCAGGCTCCGCATCATCAGAGCAGACAAGGGGATATATGGGGGGGGGGGGTACTTTAAATCACGGGATAGTTGTTTCCATGCTGCCGCATGTAGACCATCATGCTTCTTGGTTTCTACTTAAATGTTGGACTTTGAGATAATTAACCGTCCACATGAAGTTGTAAGAATTAAGGTATAGTTTGTGATATCTTACTGTTTCTTTCAATGGTGACACAAAGCCACAGTATTTTGTCACAGGCAGGAAATTCACATTGGTCGAGTCAAGATACAGAATGCTCCTGTGGCAGGATCATTTCTACTGTCCTTCTCCAGCTATATTCCCTCCCTGCCCAGCCTCTTCCTAACCCCTGGTCAGCATGAGTCTGTTCTCCCTCTCTAAACGCTTGTCATTTTGGAAATGTTAAATAAATGGAATTGCATAGTCTGTGGACTTTGGAATTGGTGCTTTTCACTCAGGGTGATTTCCTGGAGGCTCGTCCAAGCTGTTACATGTGTCCGTAGCTCTTGCTTTTATTGCTGCACCACGTTTCATGTTATGGATGCACCACAGGTTGCTTAACCATTCACACATCGAAACACATCTGAATTCTTTCCTACCCCAAAAAAAAAAAAAAAAGCTGCTGTGAGCATTCATGTGTAGGTTCTTGTATGAACATAAGTTTTCAATTTTCTGGGATGATGCTCAGGAGTGCAACTGCTCCATCACATTACATGTTTAGTGTAGTTTAGCCTAAGAGACTGCCAGACTGTCCTCCACCGTGGCTGCAGCGTTCAGCTTTCCCGCGAGCACCATGGAAGTGATCCTGTTTCTATGCTTGTCACTAACGTTTGCTGTTACAGTTTATTTTGGCCATTCTGGTAGGCGTAGAGTGCAATCTCACTGTGGTTTTAATGTTCATTTTCCTGATGGCTAAGGAAGTTGAACATCTTTCCTATGCTTTTATTTTCTCCTATTTTTAAAGATTCAAATATTTTAAAAATTTCTTTACCACGTTGTGTTGGTTTCTGCCATATAGCCGTGCAAGTCAGCCTCGACCGTGCTCATGTCTCCACCCTGCCCTCCCTCGCCTCCCACCCTCCAGGTCATCCTGGGGCCCAGATGGGCTCCCAGTGCAGCGTCTCCTCACCTGCCTGGTCTCACCTCGGGTCTGCGCTGGGGCTCCCCGTGCGGCCCCTCACCTGCCTGGTCTCCCCCCGGGTCTGCGCTGGGGCTCCCCGTGCGGCCCCTCACCTGCCTGGTCTCCCCCCGGGTCTGCGCGGGGCCACTGCTCTCTCCAGTTGTCCCAGCCTCTCCCTTGCCCCCTGTGTCCACAAATCCTTTCTCTACCTCCGTCTCTCCATTCTGTCCCTGCAAATAGGTTCATCGGTATTTTTCTAGATCCTGTACGCATGTGCTAACGCATATTTCATGTGCTATTTTGCCTCTGTATATCCTGAAATGTCCGTTCATGTCTTTTGCCCACTTTCTAATTGGACTCATTTGGGGGTGTGTTCTGCTGTGTCAGCTTTTAACGTTTGAGATTTCTTTATTTTCTAGGTGATGACCCACTGTTAGATACGTGTAGATGTGTGGACTTCCCTGGGGGCTCAGATGGTCAAGCGTCTGTCTACAGTGTGGGAGACCAGGGTTCAGTCCCTGGGTTGGGAAGGTCCCTGGAGAAGGAAATGGCAGCCCACTCCAGTACTATTGCCTGGAAAATCCCATGGACAGAGGAGCCTGGCGGGCTACAGTCCATGGGGCCGCAAAGAGTCGGACACGACTGAGCAATCTTCTTCTTCTTCAAATGTGGTTTGATAACAATAAGTGTGTTAGTCACTCATTCATATCTGACTGTTTGCGACCCCGTGGCCTGAAGCCCACCAGGCTCCCTGCCTCTGGGGTTCCCCAGGCAGGAATGCTGAAGGGGGCAGCCGTTCCCTTCTCCAGGGATGTTCTTGACTCATGGATCGAACCCAGGTCTCCTGCCTAGCAGGCAGACTCTTTACTGTCTAAGCCACCAGGGAACCCGATAGTCCATTCTTAGACAGGTGGTTTGTTAATATTTTCTGCTAATTTGTAGCTTACCTTTTCATCTTTTTAACAAGGTCATTTGCAGAACAAAAGTTTTTAATTTTGATGAGGTCCAGTTTATCAATTTTTCATTTTAGGATTAGTGCTTTCGGTGTCAAGTCTAAGAACTCTTTACCTGACCTTAAATCCCAAAGAGTTTCCTTTTATTTTTTCAGAAAGTTTTATCTTTCACATTTAGTTAATTCTTTGTAAAGGATTTGAGGTTTAGTTTAAGGTTCTAACACTACTTGCTAAAAAGGCTGCATTTCTGCCATTGAGTTACCTGCGGCTTTGTCAAGTAGCAGTTGGGCAGATTTGCACGTGTCTAAATCTGGGTTCTTTATGGTTCCATTTATTTATGTGTCTAACCCTGTTCCAGTATCATACAGTCTTGATTTACTGTAGCTACATAATGAGTCTTGAGATTGAATAGACTGAGTTCTCTCATTTGATTATCCTTTTATAAAATTGTTATGCTTCCTTATATTCCATATAAATATTAGAGTAATATTTATATACTAGATAATTTATAAAATAATCTAATATATATATCAGAATAATTTTTATTCTACAAAATATCTTGTTGGGACTTTGATGGAAACTGCATTAAATCAATTCTCAATTATCAAATGCCAACTTGGGAAGGACTGGCATCTTTAATCTGTTGATTCGTTTAGTCCACAAACATGTCAAATCCTTTCACTTGTTTGGATATCCTTTGAGTTCCATCAGCATTTTGTAGTTTTCTGTTCCACTCACTTTTAGTATTTGATTTTATTTTGAGGAATCTTAGCTGTGTTTGTAATGGTGGTGGTGTTCCCGTTTTTATTGCTGGTGTGGACAGATCTACCCGTGTTTCTGTAGGCTCGTATCTGATGACCTTGGTAGGTCTCTTCGAACGCCAGCCTGGAGCGAAAGGGGAGGGTGCCTGGTGTCAGCGTGGGGTTGGAAGTCCAGCTCTTCTCGTGGTCTCCGTGGATAGCACACGTGGGGTGAGGTGGGGAGTCTGTCACCGTCTGTAAGGGACAGTTGTCTCCTCCCTCCTTGATCACCCCGGCTGTGTGATGGGGTCAGCATAAACGCAGGCCCCTGTTAGAGTCAGGCAGGGTGGGGCCTCGGCTTCCACTTGGCCTGGGTTGGCACGGGTGGGATGGGGCTACGGTGGTTCCTCCCCGTGGTGTTTCCTAGACTAGAGCTCTTTGTCTTGGCGGCTGTTCCTCGCTGGTCCTTTGCTGGGAGGGAGCAGGCTTCGCTGGGTCGACTCTGTCTGCATTTGCTTGGGTTTCTAGGTGGCTGGATCCCCTGGCTCTGTGTTTGAGATACATGAGGCGAACAGAGTCCCGAGAAGCTCGCCACTGTGCCATTCTGTGGGCCCTGCGGGCCCCTGCCCGTCCTCCATCTGCTCCTCAGGAGCTTAGGCTTGACTCAGAGCTCCCAGAAATGTGAGCTGCGCTCAGCGGGGCCCGGAGGAAGGAGCCGTGCCTCTGTCTTCCGGGAGCTCGGCCGTCACGGGTCTTGACCCTTGCTCCCTGTGGTGTCCGTGGGCTGCCGGGTGCATCTGACTCGCAGGGCTGCAGTCTGAGCAGGAGACTCCCAGGGCTGCAGTCTGAGCAGAGATGCCAGCCCCTTCTCTGAGAGCCTGGCTCGGCTCCTGCGCAGTGTCCGGGGCGGGGGTGGCTCCGTCGGCCCGCGCATCTCCCTCTTTTTCATCGTCCCTCTCGCCCTGGACTGGGGCTCTTCAGACTCGGCTGAGCAGCCAAGCATGGCTCCCTGGACAAGCTTCTCCGAGCCACCTAATGACACCATTCTTGTCGTCACTTTTTCTTCGCTCAGTTGTGTCCGACTCTTTTGCGACCCCATGGACTGTAGCCTGCGAGGCTCCTCTGTCCATGGGATTCCCCGGACAAGAAAACAGAGTGAGTTGCTATTTCCTTCTCCAGCTGATCTTCCTGACCCGGGGATCGAACCGGCATCTCCTGCACTGGCAGAAGGATTCTTTACCACCGAGCCACCAAGGAAGCCCGAGACGATTTTAGAGCCCAGATTTTCCCACAAAAAACACTACATGTGCTTTCTTATAAGGCACGCTTAATAAAGTACTTGATCATAGTTATTGTTTAATAACTATGTTTTTCCCCATTATTATGACTGCTAAAGTCCCTTTAAGTGCCCCTAGCGGATAAGAAATCCTAAATTTCAAGGACTTTGAACTTTCAGGTCCCAAATGTTTCAGACCCACTGTTATAACATGTATTTAACACTCAAGGTGCTTACATAATGCTTAGCTCATAGTGTGCGTCATAGCTCAGTATACGTCAGTTGCTTTTTCTTCTCTTTTTACTTTAGAACGTTGGCCATTTGTTGAGTTGAAGTTTTCAATAGAATATATCCTCTGCTGCTCAAAAATACAAGCTCTTGTGTCAAGCTTACATACAAATCTCAGCTCTGATACTTGCCAACTGTGAGACTTGGGCAAGTTATTTAACATCATTCTGACTTGGTTTTCTCACCTGAAAAATGGGAACAATAATAGCATTTACTGAGAACTAAATGAGGGAAGACTTCTGAAGATATCAGAAATGTATCTTTACATACACAACTCAATGTTGTATTTTGTTTTTTTTTTGGTTCTTATTTTTTTCTATTTGACAGCAGTGTCTTTAAGAAAGTTCCTTAGAGTCAAGGACTAAGTCTTATTTAAGTTACTTAGAACCTAGCATAGTGATTGATGCCTAATAGGCGTTAAATGTTTCAGTGAAAAACGTAGTCCAGGCAGGCTTTGTTTTATTGTGCTTCTCCTTGTTGCACTTTGCAGGTATGTATTAAAAAATACATCCAAAAAATTTCAAAAAATTGAAAGTTTGTGGCAACCTTCTGTTGAGCAAGTCTGTTGGTGCCATTTTCCCAAAAACGTTATTTTTTAATTAAGTTGTATGTATTGTTTTTTAGACATAATGCTAGTTTCCCGGGGGGCACTAGTAGTAAAGAACCAGCCTTGCCTGTGCAGAAGAGTTTAGGGTCACAGGTTCGATCCCTGGGTTGGGAAGATCCCCTGGAGGAGGGCATGGCAACCCACTCCAGTAATTCTTGCCTGGAGAATCCCATGGACAGAGGAGTGTGGTGGGCCACAGTTCATCCGATTGCAAAGAGCTGGACACAATGGAAACAACTTAGCATGCATGCATATGAAAGGTAACCCTAAGTTTTTATGTATTGGGAATAAAAAAATTGTATGACTTGCTTTCTTGCAGTTGCCTGGAACTGAACCCACAATATCTCTGAGGTATGCCTGTAATGAATTAAAGCCTAAAGCCTAAAGTGAAGTCTCTCAGTCATGTCCAACTCTTTGCGACCCCATGGACTGTAGCCCACCAGGCTCTGCCGTCCATGGGATTTCTCAGGCAAAAATACTGGCGTGGGTTGCCGTTTCCTTCTCCAGGGAATCTTTCCGACCCAGGGATTGAACCCGGCTTTCCTGCTTTGCAGGCAGACTCTCTACCAGCTGAGCCTCCAGTACTGAATTAATTTACTAGAGATGAAAATCTTGGAAGCAGCATAAACAATCATTTCTGACTAGTGGAGTTTCTTAGGTTCATAGAATTTAACTTTGGTTAAAAGGTTCATTTTCTGTGTTTTTTGATTTAGCCTCAGCCCTCGCCACCATTGGGCCGCCTACAGAACTGATGACTTCTGAAGTCACTGCCAGGAGCTTTATGGTTAACTGGACTCATGCCCCCGGAAAAGTAGAAAAATACAGAGTCGTGTATTACCCTACCAGGGGCGGGAAACCAGAGGAGGTAAGGAGGAGACAGCGTTTTCAAACCGTGTATTCTCCGGCTCTCAGGTTTTGTACAGTAGTCAAGATAAGGCAGAAGTGGGTATGTAAGGAGATTATTCTGTCACAAGCATTTACAGTTGTTGGACTGAATACATTTCCACGTGTCCAGGTTGTTCTGTCTCGAGCTTATGATAGTTACATCTTCTCTTACTTCCATCAAAGAACCTGCAGAACTGGTCATGTATCCATTTCTAACACAACTTACACTGACTTTATTTTTTTGGTGATTTAAGAAACGAAAGAGTTGTAAGGCACAGGGAATCAGTCGTTATCTGGCTAGAGCCCCCTTTGCTGTGGACGTTTTCTTTCTACTTTGGGAGTGGTCTGAACTTTCTGCCTTAAGGAAGTCTGTGTGTTCCACATAATGTGCTCGTGTCACCACCCTTCAAGGTTTGGGATTTCCTGGATGTTTGTGGAGATCAGTGCAAATGAGAAGCCTCATGGCGCGTCTGTGACGGGCCCTTCTCACGAGTTGCCATCACAGGAGACACCGTCTGTTGCTGGATGACTGAATGGTTCCCGTTTCCTAATCTGTGATACACAAATTCACAGGAAATATAAGATGTGATGAACTCTCCCCCTCTCTTTTTCAGATGTTCTAACCTCTGATTGGCCTCAGTGTGTTTTTGTTTTTTTTCTGCATTATGGCAGGATTTATGACCTTTAAAGTGTTAGAGTCTAGAGCTTATGTCATCCAGACTAAGAAAAAAAAACCACCCAAATCACAGTGCTTCCAATAGCTCTATCTTCTCCATGACTATAAACCTTTTAAATGCTTCCCAAGACTCCATGGAAAAATATCACATGTCACCTGTTACTAAGTGGATGTGATTACGATAGCAGTTAGGTTAGGAAGGACACGGTTTTCATTAGGTGTGACCCAGTGAGGGACTCTTGGACACATTCAGTGGAAGGTGGGTCCCATGGTGTGAGAATTCAAGGAGAACTGACTGCCACAGTGGAGAAGGACATGGGGCAGATAAGAACACGTTTAAGCTTTTGCTGGAAGTATTTTTGTTTTTTGACTTTCAGTTTGCATGTGAGAGATTCCATTTTCTCATTCCTCGAACTGTTCTTTAAACAGGTGGTGGTGGATGGACGCGTATCTTCCACGGTGCTGAGAAACTTGATGTCTCTAACAGAATATCAGATAGCAGTCTTTGCAATATACGCTCACACGGCTAGCGAAGGCCTCCGGGGAACCGAAACCACGCGTGTGTATTGAATTCGACCCTCTTCTGATTGTGCACACCGTTGTTCAGGCGGCCTGGCTGTGCTCACACAGTACTGCGCCATGCTGTGTTAGCAGTCTGCAGGCGCCATGTGTTGGGAGGGATATTATAAAACTCCAGTGTGCTTGGGAGAGAGAAACCTTAGTGATGAAGGGTGCAAAATACACGTATTCATGTAATAAATATCTAATGAATGCCTATTATAAACTAGGCACCGGGCTTCAGTTTATCAGTAGAAGTAGAGAAGCTCGGTAGCTCTCCTGCCCAGCAGAAGACTGGGGAAATATGTTACATCTGTTTTCACTAGGAATATCACTGTAATTAGAATTTATGAATACTAGCCAGTCATTTCTTACCTGGGAAAGACCACGATCACAAACACAGACACACACGCACACACATTCAGAGAGTCCCGGGAAAAGATAATCTTGAGACACTTGATCGCACACTCATTTAGTTATTTCAGACACTGAGTTCCTAGTACCGGCCAGTCAGTATGCAGAACTGGTCTGCCTCTGCTAGAACAAGAACAGCGTAAACAACTCCAGTAGCAAGCTACCAGGCATTGTGACAACCACATTCCCAGTCCAACACATAATTGGATTTGTTCCTGAAAAGTTGGTAAGACAAGGTTTAGCACTCCTGCTTTTTTTTTAAAGTTTTTATTTTATATTGGAGTGCAGCCAGCTAACACTGCTGTGATAGTTTCTGGTGGATGGCTGAGGGGCGCAGCCATACAGATGCATGTATTCTGGTTGGTGGCGGTCTTAGTCGCTGAGCCATGCCCAGATCTTTGCAGCTCCATGAACTGTAGCCCGCCAGGCATCCGGGCGTTCCCAGGCAAGAACAGGAGTGGGCTGTCATTTCCTTCCCCAGGGGATCTTCTCAGCCCACACGTGTCCATCACCCCTTCAAACTTCCCTCCCATCCCAGACTGCCACATAGCATTGTAATACTCTTGCTTTGCAGAAATTTCTGCCCTCGAGGAGGTTTTAGTCTAGCAAGGCAGGAAATGCAGACCGAGAGCATGCAAACTTGTGCCGTGAGGTGCTGCAGGCGCCCGTGGGAGCCGGCAGGGCACTGCGCCTGTGAGCAGAGTCCCGGGCCTGACACTGTGCTGGGAAATTGAGCAGGACCTGCAGGTGTCATTGAAAACCTTTCGTAGTTTTTACTGTCATCTTTTAAGCTGGGAACTTGCAGTTTATCCCTTTCTCCCTACTTCTCCGGTCTGGCCAGTCTTATTTCTTGATTATTCTGTCTCAAGCCCTATTGTTACCATCACGTCTCCTCACTCCCTCTGATTGGGCGTGTTGATGAGTGTTTGTTTATTCATGTATCTGCTCGGCCAGCCGCCTGTTCTGTCATTTAGGAGGTGGTCCAGCAGCTAGTTTCAGGGGCTGCCGCAGCTCAGACCCTGTGCTTGGCAACGGGCGTCAGACGGTGGTCAGAGAGTCTCCCTGCTCTTGACTGTCTCCCAGAGAAACGTGACCGTCACTCTTACAAGACATAAGAAACTTAAAAATGTCACTTCTGCTTTTAAACATTCATTGTCTTTGCCTTTTCCCGAAGGGCTTATATGGCTATGTGAACAGATTCAAGGATAGTGTTGTGATAGTTTCAGGAGGACAGCAAGGGGGCTTGGCCACGCATACAATGTATCCAGTCCCGTAGGCTGCCCTCCTGTCCAGGCTCAGATAACACTGAGGAGCGTTCCCTGCGCTGTGCAGGAGGTCCCCGTCAGTTATCCATCTTAAATACAGCTGTGCGTACATGTCTGTCCAACACTCCCTGACTGCCCTTCCCCTGTCCTTCCCCACTGGTAACCATAAGTTTGTTCTCCAAGTCTGTGAACCTTAGAGTCTGTATATAAGGGGTATCACATAATTAAAAAACCCATCACTTTTAGAGCCTGAGCTATAGAGACCTTGGAGTAAGAAAACACACTGATAAATGGCTGACCGTTAACAAATCTCCTCTTGCAGTTTCTTTACCTATAGCGTCCGACCTTGAACTGTACGACGTGACTGAGAGCAGTCTGAGGGTGAGATGGAACCCCGTGCCTGGGGCGTCCGGGTACCTGATCCTCTACGCTCCCCTCACGGAGGGCCTGGCCGGGGATGAAAAAGAGGTAACTGCCTGCTGCCTGCTGGAGTCCTAGGACCTCTGGCTTCCTGAGCACTGTTTCTTTTTTTTTTTTAATATAAAAATGTAAGGTATGAAATTTAGAAAAGTCACATTAGCCAAAGAAAATAATCACTTGTAAGCCCACCACCTAGAGGTAACGTTCACGTTTAGTTAACAGTCTTTTTCAACACATTTTTAACACAACCAGTGGGGATGGCTTTGTAGAATTCCTTGTAATTTTCCTTTTGCTTGTTGTGAATGTCTTTCTGTACTATTAAATCATATTTTATATAGTCATTTAAACAACTTTTTACCATCCCATTGTTGGTTTGTCCCATTTCATGTTTAATTAATCTCCTGCTAATTAGGACATTTGGATAATTTGCTATGTAAAAGAATTCCTTGGTGGTCCAGTGGTTAGAACTTGTGTTTTTGCTTCCAGGGTCCAGGTTCAAACCCTAGTTGGGAGATCCTAAAAGCCAGGCAAAAAAAAAAAAAACCAAAAAGATAATTTGCTACATAAACACACTTCCAAGACTACTTTTAGCATATGCTTTACATGGCCATCTGATTATTTCCTTAGGATAAATTTCTAAAAGTGAAATTTCTTTTTGCAAAGACTATGCAAATTATTAAGGCTTATACTAGGTATTACTACATTACTGTAGAGAAATTTTATATTATTTGTATTGCTCTATGCAGTTCACAAATGATTGTGATAGCCTTATGTACACTGACTTTGAAAAATTTGTTTTACTAATTTGAGGGATATTATAGAGAAATATGGGTTTCCCAGGACTCAGTGATAAAGGGTCCGCCTGCCAGTGCAGGAGATGAGGGTTCATCCCCTGGGTGGGGAAGACCCCTTAGAGGAGGACATGGCAACCCACTCCGGTGCTCTTGCCGGAAGAATCCCATAGACGGAGGAGCCTGGCAGGGTACAGTCCGGGGCGGCAACAGAGTTGGACACGACCTAGCGACCAAACGACAGAGAAATGTATCTCACGGGTGTAGCTGTTTTGCATTTCTTCCATTTTTAATGATGACTCTTTGGCCTTTGAATGATAGCTGTTGGTTCTCATTTCTAACTTATAGGGAACAGTTACTACAGTATAGCTATACGAGGAAGAGAGGAGCCGGCGGGACTGCTGGAGTGCTGGCGAGGCAGGTGGAGTGTATATGAGCGCGAGCGCAGAACTCGGTTCTTTAGCGTCCTCTAAAACCTGCCTCTCGTGACAGACTTCTTCAGGGCCGGGAATATGGTGGTTCTAGCATCTAGACCAGAATATGGGTGACGTGTATTCTTTCATTTCCGAGGCTCAGACAGTTTTTGCCCACTTGGGTTTAATGTTGATCTGAAGTTTTTTGGTGGAAGGGAAACTTAAAAATGGTGCTAAAGAGATACACAGCTTCACCAGGAAAGAAAAAATAAAAAAGAGGGCCACCAGTTCACATGCAATACACTGTTTCGTGCTGTGCCCAGCGGCTCAGTGGTGTCCGACGCTTTGCTGTACCTGCCAGGCTCCTCTGTCCGTGGGATTCTCCAGGCCAGGATCCTGGGCTGGGCAGCCTTTCCTTCTCCAGGGGATCTTCCAACCCAGGGACTGGACCCAGGCCTCCCGCATGGCAGGCGGGTTCTTCCCCAGCCGAGCCGCAGGGGAAGCTCTAAACAGTCCCTGCGCTGCGCTGCGCTGGTCGTGTCCGACTCGGGCGGCGCCCTGACCGTAGCCCGCCAGGCTCCTCCGTGCGTGGGGATTTAGCCGAGCTTCTCTTTTCGGTTGTGTTGGGTCTCACGGCTGCGGGGGCCGCTCCGGTGGCGCTGCGCGGGCTCCTCTTGTGGAGGTTCCTGTCGTGGAGCAGGGCTCCCGTTGCTCAGCCTGCGGTCGTTCGCGGCGCGCGGGCCCCAGCACAGGTTCCGTCCTTGCGGCGCGCGGGCTCCGAGCACGGTTCCATCGCGGCGCGCGGGCTTAGTCGCCTTGCGGCACGTGGGGTCCTCCTGGATCAGGGCTCGACCCCATGTCTCCTGCGTTAGCAGGTGGACTCTCCCTCTGAAGCACCAGAGAGGCCCTCACCAGGTCTAATTTAAAGTCTGATAATGCTACTATATGTGAGCGTGTGAGGACGCAGAATCACTTGTGTAAACTGGTGTGTTAGCTGGTACAGCTGCCTTGGAGACGAATCTTAAATATTTCATCAAGCTAGCTATACACACTTTTTAAGGTATATACCATAGAGAAACATCCTTCAAGACTTCTCAGCGCAGGCACTTGGTCAGAACAAAATATTGCAAGCAACTGCCATATTCATTGACAGAATGGAAAATAACTGCGTATTTTTAGAAAAGAATCTCATAAGGGAATTAAATTATGTCAACTCTGTCCCTGTGTTTCAATATGGATAAATCTTGAAACCAAATATTGCCAGAGAAAAAAATTCCAAAAATGTCATGTTGAATGGTCCATTTATGTACATCATTAAAGGCAATGGCCGGAGAAGGTGATGGCACCCCACTCCAGCAGTCTTGCCTGGAAATCCCAGGGATGGAGGAGCCTGGTGGGCTGCAGCCCAGGAGCCTGGGTCGCTAAAAGTTGGACACGACTGAGTGACTTCACTTTCACTTTTCACTTTCATGCACTGGAGAAGGAAATGGCAACCCCCTCCAGTGTTCCTGCCTGGGGAATCCCAGGGACAACGGAGCCTGGTGGGCTGCTGTCTACGGGGTTGCACAGAGTTGGACACAACTGAAGTGACAGCAGCAGCAAGCATACAGAAACATCTTTTTTTTTTTTTTTAATGTTACACACCTATGTTGAAGTAAAGAAATGACATATGAGTGAGATGCACTTCAACATTAGGGCAGAGGTGGTGAATAGAAAGAGTGAGGAAGAATTTGTTTTGTGTGACTGTCTAGTTCTTGTTAAAATAAGATCTGAAGTCAATATGACAAAATGTTGATATTCATTAAATTTTGAGTGATGGATGCATCAGGGTTTATTACGTTATTTTCTCTATATTATATACACTGAGTTATTTTTAAATTAAAGTTTTTGATCTGACCCTACCACTGGCAATTGTGTGAGAGGGGAGTCTGTGGAGTTATTTTTCTTCTTTCCAAAGTGGAAATAAAACCATCCTTGTCACACAGTTGTCACACATCTGATAATGTTGGCTTACCTGACTGACTACCAGAGTTAGAGATATCATCCCCCAAATCAAAAAGCGAATTGCTGATTTGGGCATGCAGTGGGTTGATCTCTTTGGACTCCTGGGAGGGGCTTGCAGTCCAAGTGGACTGGCCCTCTGAATGGGGGCCTCAGTACTGGTCCAGTTTAGTGGGACTTGAAGCAAAAACTGGGCCTCCAGTTAGGACTGGCGAGAATGAGGCCAGCAGTGAAGGGTGCCCACTTGGCGTCCAGCTCCCAGCAGACCGGCCTGGACCTTGCCCTCTTCCTGGAGGACGTTCTGACTCATCTCCACCCACGCTCGTCTGGGGACCAAATATCTGACACTGTTATTCTGGCTGCCGCTGCCCCTTGTCCAGATGTAAAGAGTTATCCGAAAAGAGCATGCACAGTACCTTCAGTTTTATGTGGCCTCACAGCATCTGTTTCTAATACAAAACAAAACGAGGCAATGAAGAAAAGGGTGCCTTGAAACCTGCTTGATGAAGGGGTTGTGAGGAGATGGAGTCTTAGTCCGTGAGGTCTCACCTGTATCCAGCTGTACTCTGATCAGTGTGAAAAAGGCACGTTGGCAAACGATCTGATCATGTGTGTTCTTTACAGATGAAAATTGGAGAGACTCACACAGACGTTGAGCTGAGCGGGCTGTTGCCCAATACGGAATACACAGTCACAGTGTATGCTATGTTTGGAGAGGAAGCCAGTGACCCTGTTACCGGACAGGAAACAACACGTGAGTGGCCCCGCCGTGGGGTGGAGCTCGAGCCAGCGTGGGGCCCTGAGCTGGACATGCTGGGCTGTGGGCTAGGCTGACGCCTCCCGGGAGCCGCTGTCGGGTAGCAAAGGGGACAGTTTATCTAGGGGAAGGAAGGGGCATCTCCTCCCGTTTTGTCGTCACTAAGAGTCACACGGATTCTAGAATTGAACTTTGGCCTCCTCCAGATTAGTGGTCACCAACTTTTTTGGCCCCAGGGATCAGTTTCATGGAAGACGCTTTTTCCGTGGATCAGGAAAAGGGGGAGCTAGGACGGCTGAGGTGCATTACATTTGCTGTGTGCTTTATTTCGGTTATTACTGCATCGTGATAGCCTGGGAGAGTTGCGCGGCTCCCTGTCGCCGGTCGCTGGCGGGCGGGGTTCTGACCGTCCGAGCCCGAGCCCGCAGGCCGTCTCCGTGCGGCTGCCCCGCGGGCTCACCTGTCCTTGCAGGCGGACTGGATGCCGCCTCAGCTCCATATCAGGCCGGCAGGCTTTCGGTTCCCGGAAGGAGAAAAAAGCTGGATTCTCGTGTGCACGGTCCCCGGGAGGGTCTGAGCTCCACCTGGAGTCGGCTGGGCTGCTGGCCTGGCGGAGGCGGGGCGCAGGCGCCTGCAGAGACGCGGACGCGCCCGCGGTGGGATCCTCCCTCTCAGTGACATCGCAGAGCTGGAGCAGAATGTGGGGGGAAATGTGGGCTTTGGGATCAGAGCTTTCAACATGCGAATCCCAGCGAAAGTCACATTGTGGGTGGGTGACATGGGTAAGTGATGGAGCATTTCTGAGCCTGTTAGAGGAGGAACAGTAATCTCGTGGCATGTGGTTGATAGAAGATTAAATACAGTAATACAGCTGAAAGTAATTAGCATAGTTACTCAATAGTTGTTTCCTCATTAAAATTAAATTTTTTTCTAAAAATTTTTCATGACTATTATCATTATAACTAGTTTTTTTTAATTGAGTGAAAATTGTATGTAAATATGTGAAAGTATTAGTCACTCAGTCATGTCTGACTCTGCAGTGCCGTGGACTGTAGCCCCCCAGGCTCCTCTGTCCATGGGATTCTCTAGGCAAGAATACTGGAGTGGGTTGCCATTTCCTTCTCTGGGGGAATCTTCCCAACCTAGGGATTGAACCTGAGTCTCCTGCATTGCAGGTGTATTCTTTACCATCTGAGCCCCCAGGGAAGCCCCAAAAGTTATACTGGCAAGCCTAATTTGGGTAATGTAGTAATAACATTTTTTAGGAATTGTAAATATTTATCTATTTGAAAATATGATAGAGAAAATGCTGCCCTGACAAGCTCACAATGCTTTGTTGCCTACCATTGAAAACAGGGATCTCTTCATGGTGTCTTGAAGAAGACAGGGCAGGGAGATGGGGTGTCTCACATCACCTGGGGGGAGGCGAGTGGCATGGAGTCGGCACGTGCTTTGGTCGTGAAGATGCTGCTTGAGAAGCGTGCAAAGAGATGGAATGATAAGGGAGTTTTCCCCTACAGCCATTTTTTTATTAGTTAAGGCTGTGTTCTCTTGCCCTTCAGAGAAAGACCAATGTAATTAAAACAACAAACAACAAAACTGGGAAAGCCCAAGACAGAGGAAAAATAAGTCAGAAAGCATCTAATATATCACTTGTGATCGTGATAGCCTGGGAGAGTTGCGCGGCTCCCTGTCGCCGGTCGCTGGCGGGCGGGGTTCTGACCGTCCGAGCCCGAGCCCGCAGGCCGTCTCCGTGCGGCTGCCCCGCGGGCTCACCTGTCCTTGCAGGCGGACTGGATGCCGCCTCAGCTCCATATCAGGCCGGCAGGCTTTCGGTTCCCGGAAGGAGAAAAAAGCTGGATTCTCGTGTGCACGGTCCCCGGGAGGGTCTGAGCTCCACCTGGAGTCGGCTGGGCTGCTGGCCTGGCGGAGGCGGGGCGCAGGCGCCTGCAGAGACGCGGACGCGCCCGCGGTGGGATCCTCCCTCTCAGTGACATCGCAGAGCTGGAGCAGAATGTGGGGGGAAATGTGGGCTTTGGGATCAGAGCTTTCAACATGCGAATCCCAGCGAAAGTCACATTGTGGGTGGGTGACATGGGTAAGTGATGGAGCATTTCTGAGCCTGTTAGAGGAGGAACAGTAATCTCGTGGCATGTGGTTGATAGAAGATTAAATACAGTAATACAGCTGAAAGTAATTAGCATAGTTACTCAATAGTTGTTTCCTCATTAAAATTAAATTTTTTTCTAAAAATTTTTCATGACTATTATCATTATAACTAGTTTTTTTTAATTGAGTGAAAATTGTATGTAAATATGTGAAAGTATTAGTCACTCAGTCATGTCTGACTCTGCAGTGCCGTGGACTGTAGCCCCCCAGGCTCCTCTGTCCATGGGATTCTCTAGGCAAGAATACTGGAGTGGGTTGCCATTTCCTTCTCTGGGGGAATCTTCCCAACCTAGGGATTGAACCTGAGTCTCCTGCATTGCAGGTGTATTCTTTACCATCTGAGCCCCCAGGGAAGCCCCAAAAGTTATACTGGCAAGCCTAATTTGGGTAATGTAGTAATAACATTTTTTAGGAATTGTAAATATTTATCTATTTGAAAATATGATAGAGAAAATGCTGCCCTGACAAGCTCACAATGCTTTGTTGCCTACCATTGAAAACAGGGATCTCTTCATGGTGTCTTGAAGAAGACAGGGCAGGGAGATGGGGTGTCTCACATCACCTGGGGGGAGGCGAGTGGCATGGAGTCGGCACGTGCTTTGGTCGTGAAGATGCTGCTTGAGAAGCGTGCAAAGAGATGGAATGATAAGGGAGTTTTCCCCTACAGCCATTTTTTTATTAGTTAAGGCTGTGTTCTCTTGCCCTTCAGAGAAAGACCAATGTAATTAAAACAACAAACAACAAAACTGGGAAAGCCCAAGACAGAGGAAAAATAAGTCAGAAAGCATCTAATATATCACTTGTGAAAGTCGCTCAGTCGTGTCCGACTCTTTGTGACCCCATGGACTGTACAGTCCATGGAATTCTCCAGGCCAGAATACTGGAGTGGGCAGCCTTTCCCTTCTCCAGGGGATTGAACCTGGGTCTCCCACACTGCAGGCAGATTCTTTACCAGCTGAGCCACAAGGGAAGCCCAAGAATGCAGGAGTGAGTAGCCTGTCCCTTCTCCAACGGATCTTCCCAACCCAGGAATCAGACCAGAGTCTCCTGCACTGCAGGCAGATTCTTTACCAACTGAGCTATCAGGGAAGCCCCAATATGTCTTTTGACTTAAGTCGTTTTGAGGACTCTGTTGATTTGGAAGGAAAACTGTCCCAACCACGCATCTCTCTTTTTCACTCAGAATTCCTATTTCTTTCTACAGTTTTCCCTCACTATTGAAAAGTAGAGTCTTCCTATGAAAGCTTTTGTAAGCTGGAATAACAGAAAGCAAAGAAATAGTTTTAGGATACATCTTGCTAATGGATGCACAGAGCAAATCAAGATAAAGCACAGATGCTCAGAAACACAGTTCAAAGCTACGGCTGCCTGATGCTGAGACGCTGAGTGTAGTCCCAGGAAGGAGCTTGGCAGGGCCGCTCTTGCTACCTGGGGGCCTGGAACGCACACTGGCTCCATAATGACTTGCTACAAAGCAAAGGCTGAAGGTTGTTTTTGCTTTTTGCATTTTTTTTTGTAAAAGGAAAAGTCCTCCTTAGCTTTCTTTCAGTTAGTGAAGCTTTCATTTAAGTACTAATGTGGGTCTTTGGTAAGACAAGGGTTCCCAACCCCCAAGCCATACAGCAGGAGGTGAGTGGTAGGTGAGTGCGTGAACCTCACCTGTATTTTCCGCTACTGCTCATCACTTGTATTCCCACCTGAGCTCTGCCTCCTATCAGATCAGCAAGGGCATTAGACTCTCACAGGGGCACAGACCCTACTGACTGCAAGCGTGGGATCTCGGTTCGTGCTGATTATGAGTCACCCCAAACAGCCACTCCTTTTCCACCCGTCCGAGGAGAGACTGCCATGAACCCATCCCTGCAAAAGCGTGGGGAGTTACTGAAAGGGCAAAGTGCCTGAAGCAGATTTTCAAAACGCAGATACCTTGTGCTTTTAAAAAGTGTCCATGACTCTTTCCCATTAGCAGTTGATTTTAAAAAGGCCTAAAAAGCACTGTCCTGGCTGCCCGAGACTGGCCCGTTTGCGCACTGTCCCGCCGCACTGCTGAGTCTAACTGAGCCCTCGGCGGTTTGGAGCCGGGCGTGCACAGCGCACGGGGTAGTCACCTGCCTTTGTCTCTCCTGCACCTCAGGGAGGGAGAGTCACCAGGTCTCTAGGCTCCTGATGGCCACACAGTCAGTCTGCCTGGAATTCATGACAGCACTGACCCTTAGGGTGAGGAGACACTGTGCTCTGCGGGACAGCTGACAAGGGTCATGGGTTCTCGCCTAGGCTAGGCTGTCAGATCTATTGATCGATTGCCTGGGTTATGGATTCCAGCTGCTCTCCTGCTTCTACTAACTGTGACCTTAGCCAGGTAACCTCAGATTCATGATCCATGTAATGGGGCTAATTATAACATTATCCCCGCCATCTAATGTTGGGATTTAATGTGGCGATGTGTTATATCTCACACTCATAGAAAGCATGCAATCTCAACAGCTGTGTTTACTATAAACCTGTAAGAGCTCACAAAACTCTCAAAGATTATTGACAAATTCTAACCTGTTGACCCAGAAAGGTATCCTCGCAGAAGTCCAAAAAGCCATGGAATTGGTGGTGAGGATGTGCAGAAGCATCAGCACCTCTTTATACTGCTAAAGCCACAGTCAAGTGTTTCCTTCTATCTAGTCTCACACAGCCAGTGGGTTTTATCCCGGGCAAGGTTCCTACTCCTTGATTCAAGAGATACTTACTCTATTGGAGATAAAGATGGGAACAGAGTTAAGTCAGATTCTGTAACCCTTCGACATGACAGTATATTGGGAGAGAGAGAGGGCAGAGCAATCGATGTGCCGTAAAGACTGAATCGGGAGATACACAGGCAGAACTGAGGCAGAAGGGTTATTTTATGTAAGGCGATCATGGACAGCTTTACTGAGAAGGGCAGATGCGCTCAGAGACCTGATTCTCAGATAAATCCAGGGCTTTTGACCTGAGCAATGGGAAAAATGGAGTTTCCATTTCCTCAGAAGGACAGGTTGAGAGAGAAGATTGGGAGAGGTGACAGGAATCGGTGATTCAGATTTGGACATGTTGAGTTGGAAATGCTTAATAGATGCCCAAGTGGAGAGGACAGATAAGAAACCGTTGCCACATGGAAAACTGTGGACCAGAAGAACAGAGTGGCTTCGCCAGGACCAGATGATTGTTGAGTTAGCTGAAATTTAATTTCAAGTTTCCTGGGTTTTGATTCATTGGGTTGTTCATTTATATCGGCAGGAAATGATAGCTTTGACTAGAGAAGAAAGGCTCAGAAAACTCACCTACACTGCGTTTGCTTCTAAGCGTCTGCAGTTCGTGGCTACTCGTCATTCTCCAAGAGGAAAACTTGTTTCCTCTGTTAATTTGTTAATGTTCTCTGTTAGCAGTTATTGTCTGAGTGAAAATTTTCATATGTCAGTAGTTTAGGAGTCAAAGATGCCCTGTTTTCGGGGTCCTTTTTACATATATGTTATTTAAACTTTTATTTCCTTTTTATTCCATTTACTGCAAAGTACCCTTAAGCCCACCCAGAAACCTGAGAATCTCCAATGTCGGCTCTAACAGTGCTCGATTAGCCTGGGATGCAACTTCAACAAAGATCAATGGTTACCGAATTGTATATAACAACGCTGATGGGACTGAGATCAATGAGGTAAGCTGTGGAGCGTGAAGCGTGTTTTTCCGGTGGTTGAGCTTTGGTTTCTTAGGGGTATGAAACTGACGGTCCCAGAACACAGTGGCTTGAAACAGTTGCTAATTACTCACTTTCTCTTGCCGTTTTGGTGGGTCAGGAAGTGGGTGTGGCTTGAGATAGTAGCCAATGGCTGGAACGGTGACGTCACAGCGGCGTCAGCATTTCTGTCTGGTGCCTGGTCCGGGAAGACTGGACCATCTGGGAGCTGGAACGGCTCTACATTTCAAAGTTGGTTGTTTACACGATCCGTTCAGCAAGGCAGCTTTAGGGGAGCTGGGCTTTTCAAATGCTGGCTCAGGAGTCCCCAGACGTGTCTCCAGAGACACAGAGAGAGTGCTGTCTCACCTTTGCGAGTTAGCAACAGAAGGCACAGAAAGAGCACCTCACCTCCGCTAGAGGAGCATCCCCGCCCCTGCACGGCGCTCCTAGAGGAGCATCCCCGCCCCTGCAGGGCGCTCCGTGGGCAGGAGCACAGCCCACCGAGGGCGCCTGGCCTGGGAGACAGATGCTGATGCGGCATCTGTAGGAAATACAGTCTGCCCCAGGGAGTGCGGGTGAGCAAGTGTGTGTCTTCACAGAAGCAGGGAACTGAAGTGCCAGTGTTTGAAAGACCCTAGTTCAATGAGCACACGTTGAAAACGGAATCATTCAAGTTCTGTGTAGGAAGAAACTTTCAACTAATAGAATTTATTGAAACCCATGAAGATACAGTATTTTGCACTCAGTGACTAATCTTCGGAAATTCTTTCTTTGGAAATATATTTTAGCAGGCTAGATAGCAGTTATTTTTATGTTTTTCCCTTATCTTGGTCCAAGAAGCTAAGACAACAAGGGAAATATGTTGGATCACATCACTTCTATTTCTTGACCGAGTAAAGCATGTATTTTCATATACAGAGACAAGCTTTTTCCTACAATGAAATCCAAGCAATATTTTGCTGAATGTGCCCTCCTACAGCATATGGGGTAATGAACGGACAAAAACTGCACATTTGCTAACAGTACCGAAATACTGTTCAATATCTTTTATTGAATCTTCATAAATCCTGAGGCCGATAATTCCGATGAAGCTGCAGTCATTTAGACTATGTGCTTTGCTTTTGAAGATGAGAACCTGGAGTAGTAGAAAGAAAGAAATGAAAAGCAGCGAGCTATCAGTGTCTCTTTGTATCAGTGTTAGGTAAACTGCTTTCCCAAGGGCTGCAAATTCAGCTGTGGATCATGAAAATGAGGGCAGAAATTGCTGCATCTGCAAAGAAATAGTCTCACCTGTTTCTCTTGAAACATGAGGCTCCCTTAGTTATGTTTCATGTTCCCATCTGGGGGCCCTGCACGTGGCAGAAATTCTCACGGAAAGACGATGACCAGTGACGATGGACTGTGGGTGACAGTGACGGGGTGCCAGGCCTGGTGGGCACTGCGTTGCTGGGGAGTTTGTACATGCTCATCAAAACCCCATGGATGGAGGAGCCCAGTGGGCTGCAGTCCACAGGGTCGTGAAGGGTCAGACACGGCTGAGCAACTTCACTTTCACGCATTGGAGAAGGAAATGGCAACCCACTCCAGTGTTCTTGCCTGAATCCCAGGGATGGGGGAGCCTGGTGGGCTGCTGTCTATGGGGTCGCACAGAGCCGGACACGACTGGAGCGACTCAGCAGCAGCAGGAGGTAGCCGTGTTAGCTCCTGTAGGCTGATGCTGCACAGAAATCTGCGGGGGCTGCCAGACCTTGGCCCCCTTGACTATGTGACCAGGGATTTCTTTTTATGTGAAATTTTAAAATGGTGACTCATCGAACAACCAAAATAACATACAATATTTGTTCACTTCAAAGCACACCTATTTGGAAATAATTTTTCATGAACCAAAAATGAACTGTCGTATGTAAGCATATATGAACTATATAATTATATATTTTTGTTGAGTGTAATTGGCATGTAATGTTATGTTAGTCTCAGGTGTATGACATGATGACTCAGTATTTGTCTACATTGTGAAATGGCCACAAAAAGGTCTAGTCAACATACATTTTTCCATTAAAAAATTACAGTTGTGTTTGTTGAGAAATACCTGTGTTTTTTTTGCAGTGTTTTTCCTTGGGGATTGCCTCTGGTACTTGCTATTTCTAATTTGTATTGTGCTGGGAAATTAGAAAACTATGTTTGATAAAACTGAATTTAAAATGTGAGTAAACAGACCATACATGAAAATCTGAGAACATCTTTTCTGAATGAAGGGAATAAATAATGGGTGGCTTTTTTAACATTTCCATTTTGACTGATAGGTTGTTTTTTTTTTTTTTTCTGGTGTGTGTGTTCTTAATTCTTAGTTTTTATCTATGCAACTGAGACTGAAGGTTGCGTGACGACTGTCTAACTTGAGTCAAATACTACTTTACCTAGTTTTGGAATATATAGATTTTAAGGGTGAATATTCCTACCATATTTTGCTTTACTGCTATTCACTTAAACTTTTATTTAAAGATAATGTTGCAATTGGATTGTTAGGAAATACCCAGAATATTCTGGAATGAACTTTAAAACGTCCCAACTAAAATCTGCTTACTATGTAATGTATGATTGATTGTAAAGTTTTGTTTTCAACTCAGTCATGTTTTTCTGCTTCGCTTCCTCTCCCACCTTCCCTCCTTCACTTACATTTCCTTCTCTGTCTTTTCTGCGTTACCTGTCTCCCTAACTTTTGGAGTCCAGAGAAGAAAAATAGAACAGAGCATTTAAACAAGTGTTGACGACAATGGTGATGGTGGTGGTGATGTTGGCAGCTAACACACGTTGAGTGCTTACCCGGAGTCAGGCTCTGAGATTTTTACAGAGAACACTTTGTGCAATTTTTATAGAAAAAGTGTTGCCAAAGCCTGATCTGTCAAACCGAAGAAGAAGCCGTCTCAGATAGAATGCCCTGCGAGCAGGTCCGGGGAGACGTGCAAGCATGATGGTGCCGTTTCGGTTTCCAATGAAAGGCCGCAGGCCCTGGGCTCTCAGAGATGGGCCCAGTTTCCGACACAGTGACTCAACAGCAGAGCCCAGGCCCTGGGTCCTCATCAAGGGCCCTCTTCATCCCTCCTGGAAAAGGCTGAAGTTTTTAGTTAGACTGTTTGAAAAATTATTCTCAGAAATGGTTGTGTAACAATGAGATCATAGTTATTTATTACCATTTTCCCAAATTCTTCTCCTACATCTTAAAAGTGATCCACATAAAAGCAGTTCCAGAACTTAGTCTGAAGCATATTATGAGAACAAGTGAAAATGAGTGACACCTAAAAGTTCTCACTTGATGAAATAAAATGATCAATAATTAATGCATGAAATAGTCTGTTCCCCATCAAATAAAAAGCTTTTAATAAGTAAAACTAGATCTTTTCAACAGATATCTCTGTTGAAAAAATAGATAAATGTACATATATATATTCAGTATATAATGCTGAGACACATCGCCAGTCACACACATGCACTCATAGAAGCATGTCAAGACCTAAGTACCCATTCCAGTGAACAGTTTCCTGACGCCAGGAAGGTTAATGAAGGTCTTTGGGTCTCAGGTTCCTTGCTTATAAAATAGTCATTAAACACCTAGTGAGAGGGATGAGGAGGCAAAGGAAAGCAGTGAATGTAAGGGCCCTGACATGGTGTGAGTGCCCTGTAGATCTTAGCCAGCGTGGTTCAAAGCAGCAGAAAGAAACAGGCACGAATCGTTTAGAAGAACAACTTGAACTCATATTTTAAGGATGGATCTGTCTTTTCTGTGAGTTTAAACAATGGAGCCCTACTGTAGCTAGTATTTACAACCAGAGAATTTGGAGTGTGGAACACTTATGTTTTAAGTCTGAGGAACTGGCTGACTTTCCCCTGGGCGAGTCCCTTAACTTTCTGGAGTCCCCTTCTCCCGTCTTCCTGTTTGTAAGGAGCGGTAACTAGATTCTCCCCGTCTTCCTGTAGGAGCGGTAACCAGCTGCCTTAGGAGGCTGTGGGAAGGAGGCAGTGCGGCCCATGCACGCACGGCATGCAGGCCAGGGTAAGCGCTGCCTGCTGAGAACTGCCCATAATGTGGCCGGGCCTGGACTCGGGAGAAGACGGCGCGCGTTTTCAGTTAGCGCTGGCTCTGCAGCCGGTGCCCTGGCCGAAGACAGCACCCGGCCTTGCGGCTTGGCGGAGCGCAGGCCCGCGGGGCCCTGCTCCCCGCGGTGTCAGCCGAGGTGCCGCCTGCGTTCTCTGCGAGCCCGGCTGGGCTGGGGCTTCTAACGTGAAGTCACTCCCCCGTCTGGGTGGCTGAGGAGGTCGGGCTTGGCTGTTCCTCTTCAGCAGCGTTGTGCAGAGTTCCAGAATCAGGAAGCGGGAAGCTCATTTCCCAGGGGCTGCCAATCTTTCTTTATGACCTGCAGTCAGTTCCTTTGAGATGCCTGCAGTCTCTGTGTTAACCGTTTGCTCAGATGAGCCTTTCATGTAATCTCTTGTAAAATGGATTTTTGGTGCCTACATCTCAATTTCCATTTACTTATTCACTCAGTATACTTATATATATACGAAATTCAATATACAATATTAAAAAAGCTAAACAAGGTCCTGCCCTCAAGAGGCTTACACTCTATGTTGGAAATAGTACCCTGTACTTAGGAAATGAAATGATTCTACGTTGGGATCGGTGCCAGGGAGGAAACAAACATGGTCCCTGCTGGGACTGCCCCAGCAGGCCAGCGGTTAGGACTCCGTGCTGAACTTCAGGGTCCATCCCTGATCAGGAGCAAAGATCCTGCAAGCCACAGAGTGTGGTCAAAAACAAGAAAGAAAAAGATATTTAACAAAGGACAGTGTTAAAGAATTGTCCTACTGAGACCGGAGTAGAGATGAACGTCTCCCCACCAGGAGGTGAAATACAAGCACAAGCCTAACAGGTGGCGAACGGCTTATTTTGAAACAGCCCAGGAAATAGGGTCCCAGACAGAGTGAGCTGCTGCGTCTGCACAGGCCCTGGGGTGGGAAAACTTGGACAGAAGGTGGCTGTGGCTGATCAGGGATTTCTCTTCTTATGTGAAACTTGCCAATTAAAAAAAGTTGGCTCATTGAACAACTGAAATAACACACCAACTGAGCTCCCCTCCACCTGCATGGTTGTTTATCCGTGTAACTCCTGTAGAAGCTACTGTACATGACTGGCTCCTCCTAGCAAAGCCGGCTGGAATCATCACAGCACTTTGTATTAGCATTGCAAAAATCTTGTGTACTTCACTTTCTATAGCTGTAATGAATGGAAATAATATTGGTTGCAACAACATCTTGAAAATTAACTGATAGGTATTTTTACTTAACTGGAAAAGGTCAGTTTTCATTCCAATTCCAAAGAAAGGCAATGCCAAAGAATGTTCAGACTACTGCACAATTGCACTCATGCTCAAAATCTCCAAGCCTGCCCGGCTGGGCTGGGGCTTCTAACGTGAAGTCACTCCCCCGTCTGGGTGGCTGAGGAGGTCGGGCTTGGCTGTTCCTCTTCAGCAGCGTTGTGCAGAGTTCCAGAATCAGGAAGCGGGAAGCTCATTTCCCAGGGGCTGCCAATCTTTCTTTATGACCTGCAGTCAGTTCCTTTGAGATGCCTGCAGTCTCTGTGTTAACCGTTTGCTCAGATGAGCCTTTCATGTAATCTCTTGTAAAATGGATTTTTGGTGCCTACATCTCAATTTCCATTTACTTATTCACTCAGTATACTTATATATATACGAAATTCAATATACAATATTAAAAAAGCTAAACAAGGTCCTGCCCTCAAGAGGCTTACACTCTATGTTGGAAATAGTACCCTGTACTTAGGAAATGAAATGATTCTACGTTGGGATCGGTGCCAGGGAGGAAACAAACATGGTCCCTGCTGGGACTGCCCCAGCAGGCCAGCGGTTAGGACTCCGTGCTGAACTTCAGGGTCCATCCCTGATCAGGAGCAAAGATCCTGCAAGCCACAGAGTGTGGTCAAAAACAAGAAAGAAAAAGATATTTAACAAAGGACAGTGTTAAAGAATTGTCCTACTGAGACCGGAGTAGAGATGAACGTCTCCCCACCAGGAGGTGAAATACAAGCACAAGCCTAACAGGTGGCGAACGGCTTATTTTGAAACAGCCCAGGAAATAGGGTCCCAGACAGAGTGAGCTGCTGCGTCTGCACAGGCCCTGGGGTGGGAAAACTTGGACAGAAGGTGGCTGTGGCTGATCAGGGATTTCTCTTCTTATGTGAAACTTGCCAATTAAAAAAAGTTGGCTCATTGAACAACTGAAATAACACACCAACTGAGCTCCCCTCCACCTGCATGGTTGTTTATCCGTGTAACTCCTGTAGAAGCTACTGTACATGACTGGCTCCTCCTAGCAAAGCCGGCTGGAATCATCACAGCACTTTGTATTAGCATTGCAAAAATCTTGTGTACTTCACTTTCTATAGCTGTAATGAATGGAAATAATATTGGTTGCAACAACATCTTGAAAATTAACTGATAGGTATTTTTACTTAACTGGAAAAGGTCAGTTTTCATTCCAATTCCAAAGAAAGGCAATGCCAAAGAATGTTCAGACTACTGCACAATTGCACTCATGCTCAAAATCTCCAAGCCAGGCTTCAGTAATACGTGAACCATGAACTTCCAGATGTTCAAGCTGGATTTAGAAAAGGCAGAGGAACCAGAGATCAAATTGCCAACATCCATTGGATCACTGAAAAAGTGAGAGAGTTCCAGAAAAACATCAACTTCTGCTTTATTGATTACACCAAAGCCTTTGACTATGTGGATCACAACAAACTGTGGAAAATTTTTCAAGAGATGAGAATACCAGACCACCTTACCTGCCTCCTGAGAAACCTGTATGCAGGTCAAAAAGCAGCAGTTATAACTGGACATGGAACAACAGACTGGTTCTAAATTGGGAAAGGAGTACGTTAAGGCTGTATATAGTGACCCTGCTTATTTAACTTATATGCAGAGAACGTCATGAGAAATGCTGGGCTGTATGAAGCACAAGCTGGAATCAAGAGTACCAGGAGAAATATTAGTAACCTCAGATATGCAGTTGACACCAACCTTATGGCAGAAAGAGAACTAAAAAGCCTCTTGATGAAAGTGAAAGAGGAGAGTGAAAAAGCTGGCTTAAAGCTCAACATTCAAAAAGCTAAGATTATGGCATCCGACACTATCACTTCATGGCAAATAGATGGGGAGCGATGGAAACAGTGACAGACTTTATATTTTTCGGTTCCAAAATCACTGCAGATGGTGACCACAGCTATGAATTAAAAGGCATTTGCTTCTTGAAAGAAGAGCTATGACCAACTTAGACAGCATATTAAAAAGCAGAGACATTACTTTGCCAACAAAGATCCATCCAGTTAAAGCTATGGTTTTCTAGTGGTCATGTATGGATGTCAGAGTTGGACCACAAAGAAAGCTGAGAACTGAAGAATTGATGCTTTTGAACTGAGGTGTTGGAGAAGACTCTTGAGAGTCCCTTGGACCACAAGGAGATCCAACCAGTCCATTCTAAAGGAGATCAGTCCTGAATATTCATTGGAAGGACTGATGCTGAAGCTGAAACTCTAATACTTTGGCCACCTGATGCGAAGAGCTGCCCCATTTGAAAAGACCCTGATGCTGGGAAAGATTGAAGGGGGGAGGAGAAGGGGACGACAGAGGATGAGATGGCCGGATGGCATCACCGACTTGATGGACATGAGTTTGATTAAACTCTAGGAGTTGGTGATGGACAGGGAGGCCTGGCGTGCTGCAGTCCATGGGGTCGCAAAGAGTCGGACACGACTGAACAACTGAACTGATTTTATTTAAGGATATGAGATTAGAAACGTGACTATATAAACTCACTATCTCTCTTTTTTCAGTTGGAGTGTAGTTGACTTGCAGTGTTGTGCCGCACAGCAGTTGATTCTGTCCCGCAGGTGGACCGCTGCCTTGTCCTCTGGACTCTGCCGCCGTGGCTTGCGAGCCAGCCTCTGCTTCGTAGCGCTCCTCCTACAGCCCCGGCAGCCCGCGACCAGCAGGCGGGACGCGTCTGATAGAGCTGTTATGGCCTCTCTCTCTCTTGCAGGTTGAAGTCGACCCTGTTACTACCTTCCCTCTGAAGGGCCTGACACCCCTCACCGAATACACTGTTGCCATTTTCTCCATCTATGACCAGGGGCAGTCAGAACCTCTGACTGGAATTTTCACCACAGGTCAGTCTTACTATGGTTCGAAAAGTTTCCAGGAGTAACTGGGTAGAAACCAGAAGCTGGAGAGCTTCTTCAAGGGTGATTCTGAAGAGACTGCGTGTTGGATGTCTATCACTGGCTGCCTCCGACCTTGGTTGCGGCGGGCAGGGTCTTCAGGCTGCGCGCACGCGGCCTCAGCTGCTTCCTGTGGGGTCTGGTTCCCTGACCGGGGATTGAACCCTGCCTCCCTCTATGCAGAGCGCAGAGTCTCACTGCTCGGCCATGAGGGAAGTCCCAGGAGATTGCATTTTAATTTTTATTTATTTTATACTATGCTGAGTAGAATGCCTACTGGTTAATTATTTTCTCTCAAAGCAAAGAGTGACAGAAACATCTAAGTTCAAAGGTCTTTGCTAAATAAAAAAGTCTGCACCATTTTCTCCTTAATCTCTTAAGGAGAGAGACATAAAATTTTCTAGCGACATAAAATTTTCACATTTCTTCCACTGATATATGTGTATATTAACTGAACTTCCAAAATTACAGCTCTTCAATAGTTTTTGGCCTACAAAAATGACAGTTATATGCCATTTAACCTAATGCATCAATCTGTAGCCAATTAGGTATTTTCATGCTGCTTGGCAATAGTCATACAACAATATGGCATATTTTAAATATTAAAAAATAAAGCATGAATGCACTATTTTTCTTTGCTGTATAAACCCTGTAGTCATTCAATAAATGTAACTTTTTTTTGCCTCTTGGTAGAAAAATTCTGTTGCTTGCTTTCCAGACATTGTTAATTGCACTTGGAAGCAAATTTAGTGCTGTACTAGGAAGAGAAGGTAATTTGGAGAGAGATGAGAAATAAGGCAGATTGAGAAATAATGTTCACTGAGAAGAGTTCAGTGATTTTGCAAAATCTCCCAAAGGCTAACTCTAGTTGGAATTCTCATGATATCCTGTCAAAGAGTTTTCAAACCTCTGATTTCAAGTAATGAAAATCAATGAGTTACAATTCACTTTGGGTGTAACTAGATGTTACGGTCTTTGTTGCGTATCCCAGAAGCATGTAAACAGTGTGACAGTGGATGTCTGATAAATGATATTTCAATTTGATGGCAGCCATATGTACAAGATTAAAAGGATGAATGTTCTTCTCTAGGATTTAACTTATTACTAAAGAGAGATTCAGGCATGAGAGGCAGTAAAGCTAGAAGTGACATTTCTCAGGCTTCTAAGGCATCATTTTATTAATTTCTTCAAAATACTTGGAAAGCAGTATCTCTGTAAAATAACAAATGTGGCACTCTTATTTTTTATAATTAATGAAAAGAACCAAATAGAGACTCCAAGAGCTCTGGAAAGTACTAACAAACTGTAAAAGTCTGCTGTGTCCTCGGTCTCCCTAACTTACGCTGGGGGTGAATGTGGGAGACAGGAACACAAGCCCACGCTGGACTGATGGGCGCTGCTTTCCCCGCTTCTGCATGCTTTCCTGAAACAAGGGATTCACCAGAACCTTCTCTGCCTGGGGCCCTGGCGGGCTGCTTGAGTTGGGTCTCTTGCCGTCTCTGTTCCCTGACAGTCTCCCTCTTGCTTACAGAGGAAGTCCCAGCCCAGCAGTACTTGGAGATCGACGAGGTGACGCCAGACAGCTTTAGAGTGAGCTGGCACCCGCTCTCGGTGGACGAGGGCCAGCACAAGCTGATGTGGATCCCCGTCTACGGGGGCAGGACCGAGGAGGTGAGTGGCCGGAGGTCGAAAAGTACCCCAGAGTGTTTAGCTGGCTTCCCTGGTGGCTCAGACGTGAAGAATCTGCCTGCAATGCGGGAAGTGTGGGGTCGATCCCTGTGTCAGCAACGTCCCTCAGATAAGGGAATGGCAACCCACTCCAGCATTCTTTTCTGGGAAGTCTCATGGACCGAGGAGCCTGGTGGCTACAGTCCACGGGGTCACAAAGAGTCGGACACGACTTAGCGACCAAATAGCAACAGCAACAATTTTTTAGGAAGCAAGTGCCCAGTGCTGACATTTGTGTTGGGTTTTGTATTAAAATACATTGAGAATCCCAGAAGGACTCAATACTCTGCATGACCTGGAGTTTTATAAGTGTCAAATCATATGATTTTTCTAAGATCAAAATGCATTTTTGTTAGGTCTTTAGTTATAAGTGTTATATATTTCCAGTATCTTTGGTTTTCATAAATGACACTTAATAAAACTTCTAAAGTGCTGCTTTTGCAATATTAATCTTTCCTTTGCTGAGAGAATTGAAAGGAAAAAAGGCTCTGTTTTGACTTTAAAATTGAACTCAGTGGCCCTGGAGTTCCTTATGCTTAGTTATTTTTTTGCTTACACTTGGGATAGCATCTTTGCTTTTTATTATTTTTTCTTAACTTTCTCTTCTGTTATTCAAGTAAACCCGGTTACTAAGGACCAAATACTTTTCAGGTTGTCCTAAAAGAAGACCAAGACTCGTACGTTATTGAAGGCCTGGAGCCTGGCACTGAGTATGAAGTTTCTCTGCTGGCTGTGCTGGACGATGGGAGTGAGAGTGAGGTGGTGACTGCTGTTGGGACCACACGTAAGTCTTAGTTGGGCCACGGTGGACTTCACCAGCTCCTGCCATTTATTCTGATAGCCTTTTCACCCTCCTGGGTTCCCTGCCCGTCAGCCTTACTCCTGGCTTCGGAAACTTTGTCCCTAGAATCCTTCACACACCTTCAATTTAATGAAATCAGTATGCAGAGCACCTTAGACTTGATCTGCCATCATCTAAAGGCAGGAACCATATCCGTGCCATTCACCATTACATCCCCAACACTTAACACAATTCGTGGCATATTTTAACTGTGCAATGGATATATGTTGAATGGAGGAATGGGTGAATGGATGAAAGAATAAATGGATAGATGGATGGATGGATGAAATAATTTATAACTGAATAAATGAGCAAATCAGATAAATGTAGGAAAGAGTGTCCAGGAGTTTCTGGAAAATCCCATGTTGATCTTGGTTCCAAGAATCTTGCACAAAATTTGCTTGCTGATTCATTCATCCCTTCATTTTTTAAATATGAGGTATTAACCACACATTGAATTGTCTTTGATTGGATTCCCTGGAACCAGATTCTGAAATAGGAAATTGCATCCAGAAGGTCTGTTGAAGAGTGTAGTTGGGAGATACATCTGTAAGGAAACAGAGATGAAAGGATAGGGAATAGGGAAAAGCTAAAACTGAGCCCTCAGTGAATTCTGTTAGAAATTCTGGACCTGGCGTGGCCCTTCTGAGTGGCCCCAAATTGAGTCAAAGGGCTGGGTCTTTGTACCCCACTGGAGGTAGGCCATCCCCTGATAGAGTGTAGGCTCAGACAAGGCAAGTCCCGGAGGGCTGAGCCAGTATTCTAGAAGCTGATGGATAAGCATTTTGACCTCAAAGAGGGGATCTGAGCAAATAGCCCTTCCATCCCCTGCTTGCCCGGTGTGGATACAGAAAGAGCAGATGAGCTTCTTACTGTCTGCCTTGCTGGTCCTGCGTGGCAGCCCCTTCACAGCTGTTTAATTTCCTTTAATCATCATGACTATGACCCGTTTCAAAGTGGGTTTCACACTTTTATAGATGTGATTCAATATGGTGGCAGGTGTCTGTGATTAGAAACTAACTTCTTCAGGTTTAAGCGCCCTTGTCTGCCTTTTCTTTGAAAACTCTAAGATGCTGTAGACAAATGTATAGAGTTATCATTAGAGAGTTTTAAAGTCATGAATACTTTTTTAGTTGACAGTTTTTGGACAGAAGCACCTACGACCGAAGAAGCACCTACCAGACCTGTGACCCCAGGTAAGAGCAAAGAGAAGCCCGAGGCCCTGGAGGAAGAAGAGTTTGTTTTCTGCAGAAGTCATGTTATCCCAGTTTTATCTGATTTATATCATTGTTAGGAAGGGGCATGCAGGCTCACGTCACTCCTCTAGGAACTCTCCGCCCCTTATCGCCGAGCCGATCGCCTTCGAGTCTGCTCGGCGCTGGCCCGTGGCGCTGATCCCGGTCTTCCTGTGGGTTTCCGTCTGATCGCTTAGCGCCTGTTAGCGGGAGCGGCCCCCGCCGTGTCTCCTCTGCGTGTGAGCTCGGGGACTCCTCCCGCCGCTGTCTGTTGAGGGTTGTTCTATCCGGTGGCTGTGCGTCTCCAAGGCTGTGTGCCGGTCTTACCTCGGTTATTTCCTCTCTCAACCTAAGCCGCTCCGTCACCGCACAGCACCCAGCCAGCTGTCAGAGTCAGCTAGACACACGCCTGATGAGATTTATCTCCTGCTTCGCCCTTCAGCGGGCCTCCATCGACATCCGCGTACCCATCCGCCCCCGACTCGCTCACCCCTCAGGCCACCTTTCTGCGGAGCCCTTCCTTCTGCTCGCAGCCTCTCGCATCACGCGCGGAATGCTTCCCGGTTAGATCCCCTCTCTTCCTGCCTTCAGCCCTAGCAGCGTGTTTCGTGCTTTCCCCGCATCCTCCTGGCGTCTAGCGCGCCTCCTCCTGAAGGGGAGGCGCTGCGCCCTGGACCCCCGCCCCGGTCCCCTCCCGCAGTTCTGCCTACGAAGGTCCTCGGGCGGCCTCCTCTGTGACACCTCCCCATTTCTGTCGCGTGTTATGCATTTATGTCTTAAAGCCTGACACCGTCTAGTGTTTGCTGAGTGGCAGTAAATGAACGGAGAGGAGTCAGTGGAGGTGGAGAGACTGGGAGGGAGTTAGCCCGAGAGGGACAAGAGATGGGACAGATGAGAGCCGTCGCTGGGGAGATGAGAGGGGACCGTCAGAGAGCGCACGCGGAGGCGGAGAGACCCCGGAAAAGGGTAGCGTCCCCGCGGGCTGAGCGCAGGTGGATACAGAGAGACCCCGGAAAAGGGTAGCGTCCCCGCGGGCTGAGCGCAGGTGGATACAGAGAGACCCCGGAAAAGGGTGGCGTCCCCGCGGGCTGAGCGCAGGTGGATACAGAGAGACCCCGGAAAAGGGTGGCGTCCCCGCGGGCTGAGCGCAGGTGGATACAGAGAGACCCCGGAAAAGGGTGGCGTCCCCGCGGGCTGAGCGCAGGTGGATACAGAGAGACCCCGGAAAAGGGTAGCGTCCCCGCGGGCTGAGCGCAGGTGGATACAGAGAGACCCCGGAAAAGGGTGGCGTCCCCGCGGGCTGAGCGCAGGTGGATACAGAGAGACCCCGGAAAAGGGTGGCGTCCCCGCGGGCTGAGCGCAGGTGGATACAGAGAGACCCCGGAAAAGGGTAGCGTCCCCGCGGGCTGAGCGCAGGTGGATACAGAGAGACCCCGGAAAAGGGTAGCGTCCCCGCGGGCTGAGCGCAGGTGGATACAGAGAGACCCCGGAAAAGGGTGGCGTCCCCGCGGGCTGAGCGCAGGTGGATACAGAGAGACCCCGGAAAAGGGTGGCGTCCCCGCGGGCTGAGCGCAGGTGGATACAGAGAGACCCCGGAAAAGGGTAGCGTCCCCGCGGGCTGAGCGCAGGTGGATACAGAGAGACCCCGGAAAAGGGTAGCGTCCCCGCGGGCTGAGCGCAGGTGGATACAGAGAGACCCCGGAAAAGGGTGGCGTCCCCGCGGGCTGAGCGCAGGTGGATACAGAGAGACCCCGGAAAAGGGTGGCGTCCCCGCGGGCTGAGCGCAGGTGGATACAGAGAGACCCCGGAAAAGGGTAGCGTCCCCGCGGGCTGAGCGCAGGTGGATACAGAGAGACCCCGGAAAAGGGTAGCGTCCCCGCGGGCTGAGCGCAGGTGGATACAGAGAGACCCCGGAAAAGGGTGGCGTCCCCGCGGGCTGAGCGCAGGTGGATACAGAGAGACCCCGGAAAAGGGTGGCGTCCCCGCGGGCTGAGCGCAGGTGGATACAGAGAGACCCCGGAAAAGGGTGGCGTCCCCGCGGGCTGAGCGCAGGTGGATACAGAGAGACCCCGGAAAAGGGTGGCGTCCCCGCGGGCTGAGCGCAGGTGGATACAGAGAGACCCCGGAAAAGGGTGGCGTCCCCGCGGGCTGAGCGCAGGTGGATACAGAGAGACCCCGGAAAAGGGTGGCGTCCCCACGGGCTGAGCGCACGAGGAGGAGAGACCCCGGAGGAAGGGTGGCGTCCCCGCGGGCTGAGCGCAGGTGGAGGAGGAGAGACCCCGGAGGAAGGGTGGTGTCCCCGCGGGCTGAGCGCAGGTGGAGATAGAGAGATCCAGAGGGAGGTAGTGTCCGCGGGCGCTGAGCGCAGATGGAGGCCGAGAGACCCTGGAGGAAGGTAGCCTCCCCGCGGGCTGCGTGGATCGAGGCCGCCGCCGCGGGAGACGCGTGCTTCGAGTGAAGCTTGTGAACGGGCGGAACGGCCGGGGCGCGTTCCTGGGGCTGCAGCGTTGAAGACTTTGTCTCCCAGGCCAGGGTGTGGGTTTGAGTCCTGGTCTGAAAAGTAAGGCCCACATGCTGCGGCCAGCATTGGTTAAGAAATCTGGCAATAGAAAGAGAAAGGGGTGAGCAGCCGCCGGGCTGTGTGTGTCCGCGGCTGCCTTGCACACCGAGCTCGGCCACGTGGGCGCTTGCCCTGCTTCTCCCGCGCAGACTGAGTTCTCGCCGTCGTGTCCCGCTCGGGGCTCCCCTTCTCCTTCCGGAGCTGAGAGCTGCTCTCCGGTTTCCTTTACCAGTGTACGCCAAGCATGGCGGTTTTGAGGGGTCCACGGACTCACCTTGAAAGCATCCTTTATTTATTTATTTTTTTATTTGTATATGGCCATTAAATGATATTATTTTATTTTTTTTAATTTAATTTTTTTTAATACTTTATTCTACATTACAGTACTGTATTTGTTCTGCCATACATTGACATGAATCAGCCACAGGTGTCCACGATCTCCCAATGCCGAAGCCCCCTCCCACCTCCCACCCCATATCATCTCCCTGAATCCTTTAAAACATCCTTTAAAGGCATTTTTATTTGCTGTTAATCGGTGTTCCAGCTCCGGGTTAACCACGGAAGCTGAGCAGTTCTTGTTTCGCCTGGGTCTGCGTAACGGAGAGAGATTAAATGCTTGTTGCCATGTCCACAGATCGCCTCTGTAGCTCATTTTGGAATACGATGGATAAAAAGTTCTTTACATGCCTGGCTGTGTCTATTCCAGCTTTCCGCACTGGAATCAGGAGCCTGGTGGTGGACGATGAGACCGCCTCTAGCCTGCGGGTGGCATGGGACATTTCAGACAGCGGCGTGCAGCAGTTCAGGGTGACCTACCTGACTGCCCCAGGGGACCCGGCGGAGGACGTGCTGGGCACGGTGCGTATCAGCGCGGCTGCGAGCGCCTCTGCGTGTCCTGACCGACCGGGCCAGTGCGCCGGGACGCGAGCCTCGCTCGTTCCTCCGTCTCTCTGGAGCCGGAGGCTCTGACTGGCCCACACCCGGTGGCTTTTCTGTCCCTGAAAGGGGCTCCATCTTTGTGACCTGCTCCAGAGAGATGGAGCATCTGAACCCGCTCTACCTCTTTGCTTCTGTTGCCTTGGCAGCTTGCTAGAGCACAAAAACTGGGTGGTAACTAGGCCATTATGCCCTTGTCTCTGTGCGTGTGTGTGTGTGAGTGTGTGTATACTTCTAATATATAAACATATATATACACACATCTGTAACTTTTGATGGTGGGAATCCGATTAAACGGTTCAGCAAAACATGACTCAAAGCTCTTCTTTGTGTAGTTGTAGTGTTGCTAATGAAATGCCCTCCATTAACAATTAGTTGTATCTTTCCCTGACATTGACTCTGAGCAGATTTGTAGTCGTTTCTAATGTATTCTTAATCATGAGTGTCTTCCTGAGGGATTTAGACTTTTGTGTGTTTTCTTTCATCCCTATTTTTTTCCCCTCTGTTGAAAACCTGGGTACCCTCTTTTTAAATTAAGAAATGAAGTGTGTTCATTTTTAAACTTAAAAAAAATCAATAATTTTTAAAGGTTACGTTCCATTTAGTACAAAATATTGGCTACATTCTTTGTGTTGTGAACTATATCCTTGAGCCTGTCTTAAAACCATGAGTAACATTATTATCCTTTCTTTCTCTTCCTCACTTATAAAGCCTTTGATGGCAAATTATTGTATTTTTATGGTACATAAACAATTGTTTGAGCTCCGAGATTCTTTCAGGAAAGTACTTAATTTCAGGCTGATGGATGAATCGCCATAATACACAGTGATAACACAGTGGGCGATAACCATGTCCACTGTGAATGACCAGAAGGTCCATGGAATTGGTCTGGGAGCAGTTTGGGAAAGTTAATTGACACTTGAATAAAACAGGTTGAGTTATAAATTTACTCAGATTATAGATTTCAAATGATCCATGATTGGAACATACCAAAAAGTTAAAATTGTGTGTAACCATGATGACTGAAGATAGCAAAAATTTGGATGTTCCATTTTTTCCTGTTATTGTCCTCATATTTTAATCTAGTTCCTAAAATGAAACCCATAAAAACTTCCCAGAGTGAGAGCTTTGTTTTCTGGTTTTTGTTTCTACTCTTTCCAAGAAACACATTAAACTTCTTGGTAAACATTCCCACTAATTTGGAATGAGTTACAGTTTAGTCTTGTGCACGCACTAGTAAGCCATACAAGGTGAAATAATAACAATATTTACTTTGGATCGTCTCTAGGTAATTTTCCCTTTGCTAGTTTCTTTCATTTCACACTGTTTATTTTGAAACACTTGGACACCTAGATGAAGAAAAAAAGATCAAAAGTCTTCAACACATATGTGCCCCAGTTAAACAAACATGTAATAAAAATGAAAAATATTGATAAAATTTGATGGTAATTATTTACTGTGCAGAAGTATGTTTTGCTATGCAAAATATTTAGAATTTTTTAACTATCAAGACCCTTTGGTGAATTCCAATGAAATTGGATTTGTGCACTCTTAATTTACAGACATATTTTCTGGGACTCTACTGGGGAGTAATTGAGAATTCATATCTGTGTTTTATGAAACATTACTGCCATATAAATGTAATATATTATTGGAGACAGAAAGCATATGCATTTAGATTATAAAACAAAGGCATGTCAGGCACTTGAACTATATTATTAATAGCTCCTACACACCAAATGAATATCTTAAATATTTTCTTTCTTTTGATTTTTAAAGTATAATTGATTTACAGTGTTGTGTTAGTTTTTGCTCTGCCACAGAGTGATTCAGTCACACACACACACACACACACATACACACACACATATACATATTCTCTCTCTCTCTCTCTGACTTTTTCAGTAGGGTTTATCACCCCTCTGCTGTACACAGAGGGGCCTTTTTTATCCATCCTGTATATAACAGGTTAGGACAGCTAACTCCAGCCTCAGCTCGACTACTCCCCCCCCAACCCCCGCCCCCTGACAACCACAGGGTCTCTTCCCTGTGTCTGTGAGACTGTTCACGTTAGGTGAGTAAGTCCAGCCAAACGGATGATTAAAATAATGAGGCTGACAGGGAAAGACAGAGGGCTTAAACACACGTCACAAATGTGGGAAAGGAAATGTGTCTGGACAAGAGGAATGCCTTTTACCATCTTTCCAAATTTTCTTTAGCTATAAAGTCTTACTAAATTTATCCAAGGAAGTGACAAGATAAAGTACCAAAGTTGGAGAATAGTATAGATATATGGTAAACTAAATTCAAGCTTTAATATATATAAAACAAGGGGAATTAAATTTACTTTTTCAATCGAGGTTAAGTGACATAGTTCTATATTTTCTAAGCATAATCAAATCTACCAAATATTCCCAATAAAAAGCTTTTAAACCCTTAGAAAGTAAAACTCCCTGTCAAATATTTCATAAAGATTGACTTTCTGCTCTGCTCAGAAATGGAGCCGTGACAATGACCTTGCCCTGAGTTTTGTTGGCAGTGGAGGGAGATCTCACGTGTCTTTATTTGTGAAAGGCTGACCAGGATTCCAGACTTTTCTGGATTCCACAGAAAAAATCTAAAACTGTGTACTGAATTTTAAGTTGCAGGAAATATTCCGGAGCAGGGATAGTCAGAATATAGATCTGTCTCCTACAAGGTAAGCTTGACATTAACATTAAGCTTTCAGAAACACTTACAGCAATTTCACATTGCTGGAGTATTCAAGAATATGATCATATGTTTTAGCAATTTTGTTTTATCATATTTTATAAGAATACTGATCTTCAGGGATTGGGATTAAAACAACAGCACCAACCCCACCTAATCCTTCACCATAGAAAGCAGGTGAATCACTTTATAGAAACAGAACTTTCTAAGACAACAGCAAAATGAAACACGGGGCATCTTCTCTCTACTGTGGGACCTGCTTGCTGGATGAGATCCAGTTCTGAAGAGCTTTGAGCAATAATGGAGCTAGACATGGAGTAGCATATTTGAAAAATTAAAAATGTGGCGTTTCCTGGTTAGATTTACATCTCATTTAACCATGAGTATCTTTTATAGAATTGCTTCATTAACAAAACCACCATCCGCTGTGACCTGTAGCGTCTGTTTTCAATGGGCGCCCATCTTTTTAAAAACGTTTTACTGGAGTAGAGTTGATGCACAGTGTTGTGTTTCAGCGCAGAGCAAAGGGATTTGATGGCTCATGTGCGTGTGTTCATGCCTTTCAGATTCTTTCCCACACAGCTACCACAGGCTGCCGAGAGAAGGCCCTGTGCTGCGCTGCAGGTGCCTGTGGGCTGTCTACTCATATATATGGCCGTGTGTGTGTGAGTCTCAGGTTCCTAACTTGTCCCCCCTCCACGCCTTGACTCACTGGAAAAGACTCTGATGCTGGGAGGGATTGGGGGCAGGAGGAAAAGGGGGTGACCAAGGATGAGACGTCTGGATGGCATCATGGACTCGATGGACGTGGGTCTGAGTGAACTCTGGGAGATGGTGGTGGACAGGGAGGCCTGGCGTGCTGCGATTCATGGGGTCGCAGAGAGTCGGACACGACTGAGCGACTGAACTGAACTGAACTGAACACGCTTCCCTTTTGGTAACTATGTTTTTTTTCAAAGTCTGTGCGCCTTTTTGGTTTGTAAATAAGCTAATATATATCATTTTTTAAAGTTAGATTCCACATATGAGTGGTAGCATGTGATATTTATCTTTCTCTGACTTACTTCTCTCAGTATGATAGACAGTCTCTAGGTCTGTGCATATTGTTGCAGATGGTGCTATTTTCATGGCTGAGCAACACTCCTTCGCGTTGTGCGCACCACATCGCCGTCACCCATTCCTCTCTCAGTGGACTTCAGGCTACTTCCGTGTCCTGGCTGTTGTAAATGGTGCTGCAGTGAGCACGGGGGTACATGTATTTTTCCAAATTGTGGTTTTCTCCGGGTATATGCTCAGGAGTAGGATTGCTGGATCATATGGCAGTTTAGTTTGTTAAGGAAACTCCAGACTATTCTCCATAGCTGCTGCACAAATTTACATCCCATCTGCCAGGTCCAGCCCCGGTGGATCCAGGGAATTCGAAGGGTGGACGGAGTCGGCAAGGAGAGATTTATTTAATTAGAAATATAAGATTAGATTAGGAAAGAATATTGTAGTAGGAAAATTAGTGGAGAAAAGATTCTGAATAACTTGGGTTACGTGGAGAACTAATAAAACCTCGAGACAAGAGGTTTGCATCATCTACATTAGGCCACTGGCGCCCGTTTGAATAGTGGAGAGTGCCCCGCCTTGGGCTCCCTCTCTCATGGATCTTAGAAGCCAGGGCAAGTAAGTAGACATGGCGAGCCTCCACGCCCTAGATGGGAATTCAGCCAGAAAATAAAGAAGACACGGGGAGACCACACTGCTTTGGTGAGCGAGGCCCCAGTAACTTTATTTTTTAAAAGGACTTTTATACCTTTCCCACAAACGATGTTGTGTACATTGTCTTCTGGCCTCGCAGGCTGTGAAACATTTTAAGACCCTCTTTTGATAACGGCTGCTCAACCAGAAAACTTATTTTCCCTTGAAGTGTTTTTTCTTTATATTTTTAATCTGTGTCAGCCTCAGAAAGTATCACACAAAGTCACATTTTCAGGAAGCAAAGTGCAGGAAGTTACAGCAAAGACAGAGCCAGTTAGCTCAGAAGCCTGACGTGGTCGGCTTCAAGGCTACACTTGTTTTTTCTTACGTTCCAACTATGTTAAGGAATGTGCTCCCAGGTGCACAGTGGATAAGAGATATGGGAACTTAGCAACAAGCATTGGCTCAACGGTGAAATCTTACATAACTTTTAACTCTGAAAGGCTTTATGTTTTAGGCTTCCCGCACCTCTCACAGTTGGGGGCTGTGCACAGTTGGGGGCTGTAACCAATTCACAAGTTGTAAAAAGTCTCTAGCTGTCAGGCAAGTCAGAGAGCCATCAGAGGGGTCTGAGCTGAGACGCTCCTTTTGCAGAAGACTGTTAACTGAAGCCCTGAATTAACTCTTAACAGAGAGTGTCAGAAGACTGGAAAGCACAGAACAGTAAAGCAGACAGACTCTGGTTTGGGGGTAGATGCTCAGGAAAATTCAGGGGAACCCCTAAAGCCAGGTCACGCTGTTGCGTTTTGCCGGGCTTCTTTCCTCGTGACCTTTGCCGTGGGCAGGAGTCCTCACGCTGGCCCCGGCACCCCCAACAGCGCAGAAGTGTCCCCTTTGCTCTGCCCCTCTCCAGCATTTGCTGTTTATAGATTTGTGATGATGTCCATTCTGACCGGCAGTGTGAGGTGATACCTAACTGTCGTTTTGCTTTGCATTTCTCTAATAATTAGGGATATTGAGCATCTTTTTATGTGCTTCTTGGCCATCTGTATGTCAGTTTTGGAGAAATGTCTGTTTAGATCTTCTGAGTGGGGGCTCATCTTTACCTTGCTTTGTGCAAACAAGCAGAGGTCCATAGAAGGAACTTTGCATACCCAAGAGAAGGTTTATGTTTTATTCTTGGGAGTGAGCATCATGAGGATAAAGAGGTTTTCATAGTGCAGTCAGCTGGACCAGAGGGCAGTGGGTAAAAAAGGGCTCAGACCAGATATTCAGGATTTCAGTATGGCCTTTTCCTGTGTGGGTGTTCAGTTGCTCAGTTGTGTCCAAGTCTTTGCAGCGCCATGGACTGTAGCCCGCCAGGCTCCTCTGTCCACGGGATGCTCCAGGCAAGAATACTGGAGTGGGTTGCCATTCCCCGCTCCAGGGATCTTCCTGACCCAGGGATGGAACTTGCATCTCCTGCACTGCAGGCAGCTTGTTTACCACTGAGCCACCTGGGAAGCCCATGGCTTTTTTTTTTAACCCAATAGCTATATGAGTCTCAGTTTCCTCATCTATAAAATGAGAGTAATGATACTTCTTACCTCAAAATGCTGTGGTGAAGAGTGAGCGAGTCACTGCATTCGGATACTCAGAGCAGAAATTGGCAGATAGTAACAGCGAGCTAAGTGAGCATTTAAATGAGCCCTGCAGGATGGCCCCACCGCTTCCAGTGCCTACAGGCTAAATCTGATTGGCCCCAGGTCCATGTGCTTCTCAGTTTGAGAGGTGACCTTATAGAAGGAACATCAGCAGGGGTGGTTAAATAGGCACACAGCTTGGAATCAAAGCCCAGGCTCTGGGCTCCATAGGGTTACCTCGAAAAGAAACGCCCTAAAGGAGGCTACATGGATGGACAAGACCAGACAGGAAATCGCGGTTCTTTTTTAACGTCTTCTTAATGCAGGGTTATCCAACTCCTTCTAGGATAAAGCGGAGTTCCTTGTGTAAAATCTCCCTCCTAGGACTGCACTGATCGGTACCATCCTGGATATTCAGTGTCATTTCATATGAGGAGCAAAATCACCCTGCTTTAGTATAAATCGCCTAATGCCAGCCTCCTCTTTTTATATTAACTCCCTACCCCGGCTGCTTTTAGAGCTTAGCAATATCTTAGCAACAGCTGCTTCTGAGTTCAACTCGAGGCTTTCTAGGGCTTATTCCATGATTTATAGGTTCCTTCCCTCCTCCAGAAGTAGACAGCACGCCCTTTGCCTGCTGGCATTTTACCCAGCTCTTGAATCCAAAACCATGTCCAGCCATCCCAGTCTTGTGACTCCCTTAAACTTGTTTGGGTCAGTTCTTACATCCTAGCATTTTTTTCCAGCCATGATGAAGTCTTTTAAATGGCCCAGAAATGTGCCAGCATCTAACTGCTGAAGCCTGGGGAGAAAGTTTTGTGGCCTTAGTATTAAGAACATGTGGCTTTTCTGGTCCATGTCCCTTTTAGGGATGGCAGGATTGGCCACATGGAACGTTGCAATGATGTGTGGGTGGTGTCCACCCCACTCTGGACTTTAGTTTTTGCAGACTTTAGAGTCAGAGGAATGGTGATTTCAGATTGAGGAAGGCATCTCCTTTCAGAAGTAAAAGAAACTGAAGCCTTTTTTAGTGTCACTGGTAAATATCTTTTGGCTCGGAAATCTGGGATTTAACGTGTGGTTGTGGTGTTCTTGGCTAGCATCCACCCTGAAATATTGGGATTAGATGATCTCTGAACAGGGAGGAATGGAAGGCTGACTTTTCAAGAGGATATTTACGTAGAAGCAAATATGCTGTGCAGGCTGTGTTATAGAATGAACACTCCTAAGCCATAAACGCCTGCTTTCCAAAGAGATGATCGTTTTTTCTTCTGGCTGCTTTACAAATACTGAAAAGGTGTTGAGAGAAGGCTGTTTCTGAGCGCTCAAGAGCTTCACATTTAAGCCTTCTGCTTTAGTGATTAGAAGCTGCTGAGGGCCGCTCTGAGGGGAGCTACAGAGAGAACTGCTTTCGCATGGATGCCTTCCTCTTATCAGCCTCAAGCACGTCTCCCTGCTTCTGATTACTTCAAAGGGCCTCAGGTCCTCCTCTTTAGCAGACCAGCTGGAACGCAAGTCTGACCGAGACCATGGTCTTGCTTTTCTCTTCAGATTATGGTGCCTGGAAGCCAGAACACTCTGCTTCTGAAGAATCTGCTTCCTGAGACAGAGTACAAGGTCACGGTGACGCCCATCTATGATGATGGAGAAGGGGTCAGTGTCTCTGCCCCTGGAAAAACCTGTGAGTGAAGCTTCCCCCGGGTTGCTCGCTGTCCTCTGTAATGCACCCAGCAGCTGCAGTGTAGGGGATGGAAACAGTCTGGAAGTGTCAGTCGCCCAGATGTGTCCCACTCCTTGCCACCCCATGGACTGTGGCCCGCCAGGCTCCTCTGTCCATGGAATTCTCCAGGCAAGAATCCTGGAGTGGGTAGCCTTTCCCTTCTCCAGGGGATCTTCCTGACCCAGGGACTTCACCTGGGTCCCCTGCGTTGCGGGTGGATTTGTTACCATCTGAGCTACCAGAGAAGCCCCCAAAATGGTCTCAGCTCAGCTCAGTTCAGTCGCTCAGTCGTTTCCGACTCTTTGCGACCCCAAGAATCGCAGCACACCAGGCCTCCCTGTCCATCACCATCTCCCGGAGTTCACTCAGACTCACATCCATCGAGTCCGTGATGCCATCCAGCCATCTCCTCCTCAGTTGTCCCCTTCTCCTCCTGCCCCCAATCCCTCCCAGCATCAGAGTCTTTTCCAATGAGTCAACTCTTCGCATGAGGTGGCCAAAGTACTGGAGTTTCAGCTTTAGCATCATTCTTTCCAAAGAAATCCCAGGGCTGATCTCCTTCAGAAAGGACTGGTTGGATCTCCTTGCAGTCCAAGGGACTCTCAAGAGCCTTCTCCAACACCACAGTTCAAAAGCATCAATTCTTCAGCGCTCAGCCTTCTTCACAGTCCAACTCTCACATCCATACATGACCACAGGAAAAACCATAGATGATCTTATTTAAAAAGCAGGAGTAGAGACACAGACCTCGAGAGAACAAACGCATGCCTAGCAGGGCGAGGAGGAAGGGGTGGGATGAGCAGGAGGCTGGGAGTGGCGTGTGCGCGCGGCCGTGCACACCACAGGTGCTGAGCGCCTGCTGCAGAGCTCGGGGCCTCTGCCCAGGCTCCGCGGTGGCCTAAGTGGGAAGGAAATCCAAAGGAGCGGGGATGTGCGTGGACTGCGTTGCACATGGCCGGTCCGCTTTGCTGTGCAGCAGAGACTGACGAAGCAGTGTAAAGCAACTCTCCTCCACTAAAAGAGAAGAGAAAAGGGGATTTGGAGAGAGAAAATCCGCTTGGATTCGGTCTTCACACCTTCAAGCTGTGTGGCTTGGGGCAAATCGCCCCACTGCTCTGGGGTTCCGTTCTCTCGCCTCTGAAACCTAAGACTTGAAACACAGCTGCCTCTCGCTCCTCCAGCGTCTGACCATGCCCAGTGCTGCGCGTCTCTCAGAGGCCCCTCCGGGCCCATGCACGCCCCTCGCCTAACTGCTCGCCCAGCGCGTCACACCCGCTCACCCGAGCGCACGCCCCGGCTTCCTGCCCTCGTTCCAGACGCTCTGCCCTCCTCACAGCAGCAGAGAAGCTTTGAAAATCTAGATGCTCGCAGGTCTCCCGTCTGTTCCAGGCCACCTGATGGCTCCCGTGGCACTCAGCATAAACTCTGAGGCCCGTGCAGGGGCCCTCAGGCTGAGGTGACCTGGACCCCCCTGAGCTCGCGCCCAGCCAGCCCACCTTCCCTGCCCTCCCCTGGCTCTAAAGCTCGGCTCGGCCTTAGAAGCTGACACGAGCTGCTGCTCCCACACTGAATATCCTTTCCCAGAGGTTTGCGTTTCTGACTGCTGCTTGTCGTTGTGGCCTCAGTTCAGCCTCACCCGCTCCGGCTTCTCTGGCCACCCAGGCAGAGCACCCCCCCAACCTTCTCCGTGTTATCCTGCATTTCTGTTTGTCCCGTTTTGGTTTGGGTCCTGTCACAGCACAGACTGGGCTGTAAAATAGCCTCAAGGATGTCTTGTACAGCATGAGGAATACAGGCACCACTTTGTCATAATGTAAATGGAAAATAACTTTAAAAACTGTATACAACTTGTTTAAATGTTTGATTCACATAATTTATAAAAGGGTTTCATGATGAACACACATATATACTCAAACGAAGACTTTGAAAGACTATTACTATGGAAATACCATCTATACAATAAAGTTATTTCAGAGGGTGTTCTTTGAAATAATTTTGAATGGTCCACTTATTTTAAACGGTGGTTAACACAACTAAGTTGTGTCAGCAACAAAGTAATAATGATAATATCCATCAACATGCATAATAGTTTACAAAGATCCTTCATGCAAATAGCTTTCCTGTTTTGATAAAAAAAATGATGAATGATGATTAAAACTTCACAGAATATAGGCAGTATGAAAGTGTGAAAGTGTCAGTTGCTAGTCATGTCTGACTCTTTCTGATCCGTGGACTGTAGCCCGCCAGGCTCTTCTGTCCATGGGGTTCTCCAGGCAAGAATACTGGAGTGTGTTGCCATTACCTACTCCAGGGGAATCTTCCCAACCCAGGGATTGAACCTGGGTCTCCAGTATTGCAGTCAGAGTCTCTACTGTGAACCACCGGGTATGGTTCAGAACCGCTAATATGAAGATGAAAGCAAAAAAAAGAGAGTCTTACCTCTAAGAATTGCTGTCACTACTGTTAATCTAATCATCCTGGATATGATAGTGCAACAGAGGATGTGTGACAGAAACGTTTTCATGAACACTACTCACTTCAGTATTGCTTTAAAGGAACTGAAGAAAATGGAGCCCAAATTTCATTGAGTGAACAGCTGATCTTCAGATAAGTGTTTTACCACAGGAGCAATTATTTTCTATAACTTAATATTTAACATCGCCACGGATTCTCTAAGTTTTCTTACTGTTTGCCTTAGCGCATTTTCCCTTGTAAGCATTTTTAAGCTGTGGAAAGATACATTAGACTCTGTTAACTGAAAGGTAGGTTGTAAAGATGAAAACCACATTAAACCATTTTTTTCATTTTCCTTCCTGCCCAGTGCCACCCTCTGGTCCCCAAAACTTACGGGTTTCGGAAGAATGGTATAACAGATTGCGCATTACGTGGGACCCCCCATCTTCCCCAGTGAAAGGCTATAGGATTGTCTACAAACCTGTCAGTGGTAAGTCACGCTTTTTAAAAATATAATCTTTAAAGATAGGTTATTTTTGTTTTTACTTTCCATCATTAGTTTTAAGAAATGGGAAGAGTCTCTTCCCTTTTATAGAAAAAAAGAGAAAACTGTGTTGAAGTTACTACCTCACCTAAAAAGCAGCTGGCATGTTAATAAGCAGAATACCTGCTTGGTCTACAGCTGAGCTTTGCCCACCCCAGACAAGGAGCCAGCTAAAGCAGCCTTTGACTCTTTAGCAGTAAGAGGTTCCTGTGGCTGGATGGGTGTGTGAGCTCTAAACCTTTGGGCTCTCCAGTTTCTAATTCTTCCTCTACCTCTTACGTCTGGGATTAGTTAGAAAAAGTCCATGTACCAGCTTCTCAGTCTCCTCATTCTGGAGACTGTGTTAAGGTCTTGTGGGTCCGTCACTAGGCCGTGTCCGACTCTGCGACCCCGTGCACCGCGGCACGCCAGGCCCCCTGTCTTTCTCCCTCCTGGAGCTTGCTCAGACTCATGTCCATTGAGCTGATGATGCCATCCAGCCCCCTCTTCCTCTGTTACCCCCTTCTCCTCCTGCCCTCAGTTCGAAAGCATCAGTTTTTTGGTGCTCAGCCTTCTTTATGGCCCAACTCTCACATCAGTACACGACTACTGGAAAAACCATAACTTTGACTATATGGATTTTTGTCAGAAAAGTGATATCTCTGCTTTTTAATATGGTGTGTAGGTTTGCAATAGCTGTTTAAAAGCTATTAATTTATTTATTTTAATTGGAGGCTAATTACAGTATTGTAGTGGTTTTTGCCGTACCCTGACAAGAATCAGCCACAGGACACATATCATAGCTTCCTGAAAACGATGTCAAGGTATGAAATTCATCAGGTTGAGGAAAACGTAAAAATCATCCTTTGGGTCAATAGAAACCTTTCTGCCCGCAAAAGCACTGTGAGTCTCAATTTGTATAGGACGTAGCACAGAATATTTTTCCTGATCAATCAAAGGTTCCACTGGGTTGGAGCAGAGGTGCAAATGCAAAAGCCCAGAGAAGGCAGGCGGCCAAGGGCCCTGGAGGAGGGTGCCATCTGTGTGGCCTCAGGCGCAGAAGGGAGGCTGTGGGGCCCGCGCTGGTGGCGCCTATGGCTGTCCTGGCGCGGCGCGGCGTCCGAGACAAAGCGGGCGCTAGGGCCACTCCTGCCTTCTGGGGACTAAGCTGGTGTCTGAGCTGGGGAGACCCGGAATGCCTCCTGCTTTCTCACGTGCCCCAAAGCCCGTGAGCCCTGGTGGCTCCCCTGTGAAGGCCTCACGATATGGTGGACGGTGAGGTGAGCCAGCTTCTTTGGGTAGTTCAAGGGAAGGAACTATGTTTAAGAAAAGGGCCAGACGCCTGGAGGGGCCGCAGCCGGGGAGCCAGGCAGGCGGCGAGTCTTGGAGCGGAACGGGGCCAGGTCCAGGCCCCCTCTGTGTCTCCTGGGCCAGCTGAAGCGCTGTGCAGTCAGTACAGTTAGCTCAGAAGTGTCTCTGTTTTCCCCTGTTCTCTGGTAACTGAAATGCGCTTTCTCCTTTAGTTGCTGGCCCAACCCTGGAGACGTTCGTGGGAGCTAACATCAACACCATCCTCATCACAAACCTGCTCAGCGGAATGGACTACAACGTGAAGATATTCGCGTCCCAGGCCTCGGGCTTCAGCGACGCTCTGACCGGCGTGGTGAAAACACGTAAGGCTGCCCGCTGTGCCGCGTGGCTCCCCGCTTGGTGTTTTCTCTGTAACTTAAGCCCTGCGGCAGCTCAGCCGTCGGTGTCTCTTCTCTCCAGTGCTGCCCTTTCTGGATGGTGCCTCACGGAAAGAAAGGTGTGCTCCCTGCTCAGGGCTGTGGTTCAGAGTCCTAGTTGGCCGGCAGAATGTCAGAAGCTGGCGTTCAAACATACTCGATGGTGGCGGATGGGATTTCCTTCTGGAAAGTCTTTGTTGGTATTTTTCAAATTAGGTGAAATTTTCCATCCAGCCCATATAACCTGATGCGATCAAAGCCAGTCCAAGCTGAGCCAGGGGAAACTTGCCTTTTGTCAAAGCCTTTGCCCCTCTCCATGCTCTCACTCCATCCGTTAAAGATTCTTGCACCACTCGAAAGACTTCCTTCTCCTTCTTTTAAGGGTTTGCATGCTGTCTGCACACCGTCTGGGACTTCTCCTTGGCACACATCACTCACAGACACCCGTGGCATAATACAGTGTTTTCCAGACTCCGGCACGTATGTGCCATATTCCTGCTGTTTCTTATGCTTCCACACCATCTGTTTAATACACTTCTTTAAATCAACTTACAGTTTCTTTTTGTTTTTACTTAAGTGCTTTCAAAAACCACATAATAACTCTCAACAGAAAACCAGTCTTTTTAATACACGTTGCTTCCCTGGTGGCTCAACTGGGAAAGAAGCTGCCTGCAGAGCAGGAGACCTTGGTTCGATTCCTGGGTCGAGAAGATCCCCTGGAGGAGGGAAAGGCTGCCTACTCCAGTATTCTTGGGCTTCCCTTCTGGATCAGCTGGGAAAGAATCGCCTGCAGAGCAGGAGACCCCTGTTCGATTCCTGGGTCGGGAAGATCCCCTGGAGGAGGGAAAGACTACCCACTCCAGTATTCTGGCCTGGAGAATTCCGTGGATCGTATATCCTATGGGGTCGTGAAGAGTTGGATGTGACCGAGTGACTTTCACTTTCACGTTGATACACATTAAAGGTAATACATAAATGACCAAAATTTATGGCTGTCGGGTGACAGAAATTACCCCGAGTGGTATCACCAGCGCGTGGCCCACACTTGAGGATGTTAGTCATGGTATAATCAGAAGTGTAAGCCGTAAATCTCCTCACTAGCTAAGGCCTTGAGCAAATAACCTCTCACCTCTCTGAGCCCACGTTCTCAACCTTAAAGTGGAGATATAATATTAATATTAGTAACTGCTTGTAGATGTTTGGGAAGACTAAAGGGACAGTGTATACGAAGGATCTGCTGTGTGGCAGCACCCGACAAATGCCCACCTTTATCACTGCGACAGCCGTGCTGGGTGAATTTGGGTCATCTATCACTCTCGTTGCTAATCAAAAAACTATTCCAAGAAAAGGAATTTTATCAGGATGAGGCATATATTGGACCTAACCCCAGGCCACCTGTGTCTGGCCACCCGTGTTGTATATAGGGCCTCGGTTCAGTTCAGTTGCTCAGTCGTGTCCGACTCTTTGTGACCCCGCGGACTGCGGCCCGCCAGGCTCCTCTGGCCATCTGCAGGCCAGGACGCTGGAGCGGGTGCCATTCTCCGGGGCATCTTCCCGACCCAGGGATGGAGCCGGGTCTCCTGCGCTGCAGGCGGCTTCCTTACCCCCTGAGCCCCCAGGGAAGCCTCCAGTGTCGCCGGGAGTTCCCCCTCAGAGGCCCTGTGAGCCCCGCGCGTTGCCCACCTCCATCGCCTCCGCTAGTTCGTCCCTCCAGCTGTCCCGCCCGTCCTAGCCAGCCTCCTGTCCCTGATCTTCTTACTCTTCTTACTCTCTCTCATCTCTCTGTCCTCTTTTCTCTGCTCCCCTCCTTCTGTTTCATCCCTTTTCTCTTCTTTAATAAATGTGGGTATTCCAAAGGTATTTTAAAATAATGAAAGTATTGAATTTTTTATCATCTCTCCTTAAAGTGAAAATTAGGTTGGCTTGCTTTCTCTCTCTCCCAAGAATAATAAAACCCTGTAAAATGGAAAGTAAATTGATTCACGGTATTTTTAAAATTTAGTGTGGGTATATAATTCATTATTGATTTCCTTTTTTTGTGGGGGGAGAGGATTGTTTCATTGCCTTAGGAAAACGGTCTTCCTTTGCTGATCAACAAAAACGAAGTGTCATGATGCAAATTGTTACTAGTAGAGATTATTTTTACCATCTTGAAAAATAATTTTAAGCTATTTTTTAATTTTATGAAGCGACTGAAAGAGACATACAAGAGAATGAATGATGTGGATGAAGGCAGAGGTCCTTAGAAAAAGTAAATATTATTAATTTTCTGCTTTTTCTGGTTGGATCTACGTGGTAAACACTAAATCCTTAGTCCTCAATTGGAGAAACAGTATTTTTACTGCTTCTTCAAATAAACTCCCTGTGAGTAACTTTTGTATATAACTGTGTTCATTCTAAGATGAATAAGAATGCGTGTAGTTTTAATCATTTTCTGTTTTCTGTGTTAAATTTTTCCTTTTTAAATTTTCAGAAGTTTGTTCCTTCTCATTCAGTCGTGTTTCGAGGGCAGCCATGAGAGCTGCTCCTGTTTGAGTGATTTCTCTTTTGTCCTCTTTGCTCCTCTCTTTTGTTTAAACCATGACTTTCTTTCAGTGGTCAATGAGTACATATTGTGTTTAACATTTTTGTTATGAAAGTATTATATATTAATTGTGGAATATTTTGAAAGCATAGATTAATGAAGCGGGAAGATTTAAAATCACCCATAATTTCACCATCCATCACAGCTGGCTTTTTCCAGACATACATTTCCTTTTTTGTTTATAGGGAACAGACAAACCCTATCACACATCACATTCTGTAACTGCTTTTTAAAGTCATAAAATTGCTATCCTTTGTGTAACTTGCTGGGTTTTCTACCACTGGCTATGGAACCTTGAATTCAGATTTTACCAACGTTGACTTCGGACCTGGGGGTGGTTGTGGCATTGACTTGGGAGTGATTGTGTCGTTGACCTGGGGGTGATTGTGGCCTTGACCTGGGGGTGATTGTGGCCTTGACCTGGGGGTGATTGTGGCGTTGTCTGCAGGGTGACCCAGTCATGTTTCTGTCTCACTTAGTGTTTCTGGGTGTGACCGACCTTCAGGCAGACGCGATCCAGATGACCAGTTTGTGTGCCCGCTGGCAGGTGCAGCGCCACGCCACCGCCTACAGGATTGTCCTGGAATCCCGCCAGGGTAAGTGTGACCCGTCACCCATGCCTCTGCCATGCACTTGTGTGCCCTGTGCAAGTTACTGTGGACGACACACAGCGAGCTTTAGACAAAAGCATTCTGCCCGAGGAGGCAACGTTATGCTGTGAGCCGCGCAGGATGTGGAGTTGGGAGGGCTGGCTAAGCCAATTACTTAATCTCTCCAAGTCTCCACTTTCCCATTTGCGGTTAACAGGCAGAGCCGTGGTGTGGGTCTTGAGGCATGCTGTGAGCACTGAGCTGAGACCGTCTGTGTGAAGTGTTTGTAGCAGTGCTCTATGCATATTAAACCCCCAGGAGATGTGGCTGCGCTGGTGGCAGGAGCTGCTTAGGCGAGACTGATGACGCGCCTTAAAACTGTGTGGCGCTATTAACTTGGGCTATGCTCTGTGGAGATCTAGGTTTGACTTCAGTGTTTCTCTCAGTGATTTTTCTTTTTTTTTTACTTTTGGGGATAATTGATGAGCAGCAAACTCTCATTCAGGCCATGAAATGATGGATCTGTGCTATCCATGGGCAGTACATTAGCATCAGAGCTCTCAAGTTCATCTACAGTTTGGGATTTGACTTCAAAGGTGAAACACTGAAAATATCTGCTTATTTTCACTAAAAGTATCAAGAACAATAACAAAAGACGGATTCCCCAAGAATGAGTTTCCAGGAACTGTTAATCTTGTTTTATCATTGTGAGCATAAATAATATTCAGAAGATGGGATCAAATAATGAAAATTTCTTTGATCACATGTGTATTGTCAGTAGGAAAGATCGTCTTGTTGTTTGGGGGGCGGGGACAGAGCCGACATTACAGAATTCCAGATGGCGTTTTTTGACCTTTCAGATTGGCTGACAAGGTCATTAATGTTAAAGTAATTGATTAATCCATCGCTGCTGCAGGCTCTCCTGTAGTGCCGCAGGGGGAGGCCACTCTCCAGGTGCGGAGCATGGGCCTCTCGCGGCGGTTCCTCCTGGGCAGCACAGACTTGGCACTCTGGCTTCCAGAGGTGCAGCATGGGCCCAGTAGTTGTGGTTCATGGGCTCAGAAGCCCGTGGCACAAGGAATCTTCCCAGACCAGGGATCAAACCCGTGTCCCCTGCACTGGCAGGTGGATTCTTATCCACTGGACCACCAGGGAAGTCCTCTTGACTGTCACTGTTTTTTTATTTCTGGATAAAGGATAAGTGGTTTCCTCACTTAAAAAAGTAGAAAGGGCTAATTTTTCAGGTCTGGATAGGACTTGTCTTTAGTTAGTAGCATACATCCCTGGCTATAACTACATTTAAAATGCAGAAATCTCACTTTTAATATAATCCAGGAAGTGGAAGCATAGTTTAGTAAAGTACTGAGAGTTTAGTAGAGTGCTGGAAATGAGCTGAAAACACAAGATAGAATATTAGAAACACAAGAAGAGATTTCTGCCAGCACTAAGCAAGGCTTTGTCTCTGCAGGCGTGACCATAAGCCACTAGTCCCTGATGCCCTGTATGTGATCCTGTAAAGGTCCCTTTAGCCAGACATCGGCTAAGCATATGGGAGTGGCTTTAATCTGCAATAAACGTTGAATAAGGAAAAGTCAGGACAAATCACTTGGATTTTGTGGTGGTTTTTTGGGATGCTTAACCTGGAATGTCAGGTCCGTGAATCAAGGCAAACTGGAAGTGGTCAAACAGGAGATGGCAAGAGTGAACATGGACATTCTAGGAATCAGCAAACTAAGATGGACTGGAATGGGTGAATTTAACTCAGATGACCATTATATCTACGACTGTGGGCAGGAATCCCTTAGGAGAAATGGAGTAGCCACCATGGTCAACAAAAGGGTCTAAAATGCTGTTCAGTTCAGTTTAGTTGCTCAGTCGTGTCCGACTCTTTGTGACCTCATGGACTGTAGCACACCAGGCCTCCCTGTCCATCACCAACTCCTGGAGTTTACAATACTGCAGTACTTGAATGAAGTCTCAAAAATGACAGAATGATCTCTGTTCATTTCCAAGGCAAACCATTCAATATCACAGTAATTTGTCTATGCCTCGACCAATAACGCTGAAGAAGCTGAAGTTGAATGGTTCTACGAAGACCTACAAGACCTTCTAGAAACCAACACCCAAAAAAGATGTCCTCTTCATTATAGGGGACTGGAATGCAAAAGTAAGCAGTCAAGAGCTACCTGGAGTAACAGGCAAATTTGGCCTTGGAATGCGGAATGCAGCAGGGCAAAGACTAAGAGAGTTTTGCTAACAGAATGCACTGGTCATAGCAAACACCCTCTTCCAACAACACAAGAGAAGACTACACATGGACATCACCAGATGGTCAACACCAAAATCAGACTGATTATATTCTTTGCAGCCAAAGATGGAGAAGCTCTGTACAGTCAGCAAAAACAAGACCGGGAGCTGACTGTGGCTCAGATCATGAACTCCTTATTACCAAATTCAGACTTAAATTGAAGAAAGTAGGGAAAACCACTAGACCATTCAGGTATGACCTAAATCAAATCCCTTATGATTATACAGTGGAAGTGAGAAATAGATTTAAGGGACTAGATCTGATAGAATGCCTGATGAACCATGGACAGAGATTCATGACATTGTACAGGAGGCAGGGATCAAGACCATCTCCAAGAAAAAGAGATGCAAGAAGGCAAGATGGCTGTCTGGGGAGGCCTTACTGATAACTGAGAAAAGAAGAGAGGTGAAAGGCAAAGGAGAAAAGGAAAGATATAGGCATCTGAGTGCAGAGTTCCAAAGAATGGCAAGGAGAGATAAGAAAGCCTTCCTCAGCGATCAGTGCAGAGAAACAGAGGAAAAAATAGAATGGGAAAGACTAGAGATCTCATCAAGAAAATCAGAGATACCAACATTTCATACAAAGATGGGCACAATAAAGGACAGAAATGGTATGGACCTAATAGAAACAGAAGATATTAAGAAGTGGCAAGAATACACAGAAGAACTGTACAAAAAACATCTTGACCCAGATAACCATGGTGGAGTTATCACTCACCTAGAGCCAGACATCCTGGAATGCAAAGTCAAGTGGGCCTTAGGAAGCATCACTACAAACAAAGCTAGTGGAGATGATGGAATCCCAGTGGAGCTATTTCAGATCTTAAAAGATGATGCTGTGAAAGTGCCACACTCAGTATGCCAGCAAATTTGGGAAACTTGCCAGGAGCCACAGGACTGAAAAGGTCAGTTTTCATTCCAGTTCCAAAGAAAGGCAATGCCAAAGAATGCTCAAACTACTGCACAATTGCACTCATCTCACACACTAGCCAAGTAATTCTCCAAGCAACGGTTCAACAGTACATGAACCATGAACTTCCAGATGTTCAAGCTGGATTTAGAAAAGGCAATGGAACCAGAGATCAAATTGCCAACATCCACTGGATCATTGAAAAAGCAAGAGAGTTCCAAAAAAACATCTGCTTTATTGACTACGCCAAAGCCTTTAACTGTGTGGATCACAACAAATTATGGAAAATTCTTCAAGAGATGGGAATACCAGACCACCTAACCTGTCTCTTGAGAAATCTGTATGGAGGTCAAGAAGCAACAGTAAATACTGGACATGGAACAACAGACTGGTTCCAAATAGGAAAAGGAGTATGTCAAGGCTGTGTATTGTCACCCTGCTTATTTAACTTCTATGCAGAGTACATCATGAGAAACGCTGGGCTGGAAGAAACACAAGCTGGAATCAAGATTGCCAGGAGAAATAGCAATAACCTCAGATATGCAGATGACACCACCCTTATGGCAGAAAGTGAAGAACTGAAGAACCTCTTGATGAAAGTGATAGAGGAGAGTGAAAAAGCTTAAAACTCAACATTCAGAAAACTAAGATCATGGCATCTGGTCCCATCACTTCATGGCAAATAGATGGGGAAACAGTGGAAACAGTGAGAGACTTATTTCTGGGCTCCAAAATCACTGCAGATGGTGACTGCAGCCATGAAATTAAAAGACACTTACTCCTTGGAAGGAAAGCTATGACCAACCTAGACAGCATATTAAAAAGCAAAGACATTACTTTGCCAACAAAGGTCCATATAGTCAAAGCTATGGTTTTTCCAGTGGTCATATATGGATGTGAGAGTTGGACTGTAAAGAAAGCTGAGTGCCAAAGAATTGATGCTTTTGAACTGTGGTGTTAGAGAAGACTCTTGAGAGTCCCTTGGACTGCAAGGAGACCCAACCAGTCAATCCTAAAGAAGTCAGTCCTGAATATTCATTGGAAGGACTGATGCTGAAGCTGAAACTCCAATATTTTGTCCCCCTGATGCAAAGAACTGACTCTTTGGAAAAGATCCTGATACTGGGAAAGACTGAAGGCAGGAGGAGAAGGGGACAACAGAGGGTGAGATGGTTGGACGGCATCACCTACTCGATGGACATGAGTTTGAGTAAACTCTGGAAGTTGGTGATGGACAGGGAGGCCTGGCGTGCTGCAGTCTGTGGGTCACAAAGAGTCAGACATGACTGAGTGACTGAACTGACCTGAAGCAGAGTTAGATGAAAGATTTGCAACTGTTTGATAATACCCATAAAATCTTGAGGAGTTATGTTTCATATATGTTTTTAAGACTAGCTGAGTCATACTTTAATATACAACAGTTGACATTGATCACATTTGGTGGTACTTGTTAAGCCTTAGCAACATAGTAACTATAAAAATCACACATCCAAATTACCCCAGAATATTTTTATGTATGATACCACTTAAGAAGTTGACAGAATGGGACAGAGGCTCCTGTAGATATTTATTAGCTTTCATTGAAAATCATGTTTATACAGATTGACATAAAGATATCAAAACTGTCTTTATCAAGAAATTAGTGAAATCCATCAGTGTATTTTTTTTTATTAAATGCTTTTACAAATAGCATTGGGATTCTTATCAGACAATGCGACTGATGTGTCTGATAACATTGATCTGGTCACTTAAAACCTCAATAAGCTCTTAGTGGACCTCCCAGGTGACTCAGTTTACAGAATCCTCCTGGGAATTCTGGAGATGCGGGAGATGTGGGTTCAATATCTAGGTTGGAAATATCCCCTGGAGGAGGAAATGGCAGCCCACTCCAGCGTTCTTGCCTGGAGAGTCCCTTGGAGAGAGGAGCCTGGCGGGCTGCAGCCCCCGGGGCTGCAGAGTCAGGCGGCACAGAGGCGAGTCGGCACGCGGGTGCGCCCTGCCAGCTCCCGCGCTGTGGCGGGCGGCTCGCTCGCTCTCTGCTCTGAGTCCCCCGTGTCTGACCTCGTGCACTTTTACTGGGACGAAGTCGGTAGACTTGCTTCTGCTCTAACCCGCCGGCTGGTCAGTGTTCTTCTCTGAGCCTCCGTTTTTCCCAAGTGACTTCTTTTGAGGACTTTACCTGTGGTCACACCTGTAGACCTCCAAGAAGTCTGAATAAAGCAGCAAGGCTGTGTCACTCAGGTGTGCTTGCTTTGCTTGTAAATGGTAAAGAGCACAAATCACAGGGACTCGGGCGGAAAGGCCCCCCTGCCTAGCGCACCGAGCCGTCCCCCAGCGTCTGCCTCGGCGCGTGGGAGCCGGGGGTCCAGACGCCCTCGCCGAGGGGAAGCCGGCCCGCAGCCCCGCTCCCCGCGCCTGCCTTCCCAGCAGGGAGAGCCGGCCGGTCAAGTCCAGACGCACAGCCTCCTGGCTTCAGCCTCACCGTCCTAGAAGGAAGCGCTCTCCCTCGGTAACCCCCACAGAGGGCCAGGACCTCGGTCACGCTGGCCCGGTGCGGGGGCGCAGCCCCTGAATCCGCCAGAGTTCAGGGGCTGTGCGTGGCGCAGCGGCCAGTGAGACCTGGCTCCTTCCCAGCCCGTGTCCGGGGAGAGCGGGGCGTTCTTACCCAGGCCTTCCCAAGTCAAGAGACCAGCGTCAGGCTCGACGGAGGAAAGATCAGACGTTGGACAGGCAAAAACAGCAGCTGTCCTCTACTCGTGAAAATATTATGACAGTTTTTTCATAGCCAAGAAGAAAAAGAAAGATTACCAGAAGGATCAAGTCCTCTCTAGAGAGGGAAATCCAGTCTGCTTTCGAGTCAGCCATTAGACTTTCCAAACTAAATTGTAGGCTTTTGGTATTTTAGGACAGACCAGCGTCTGAGAGGCTCTGGGCTGGTTCGAGTGAGAGCCTCGTCAGTTCTCCAGCCGCTGCAGAGCCGCCTCTCCACCCCGCTGTGTTTGAATCGACTTGGCACCTGCGGGTGGAGATATGCGCCTCACACTGTGTTCCCCCCCTGATCCCATTAACTTGGTAAATTTCTTTCTAGCCCGATTTTTTCTTAAGTTTCAAAGATGCTCACCTTGTCTTCTGTCTTTTGGGGCTGAAATGTCTAGCTCTCTGTCATCTGTAAACCAGAACAGACAGAAGCAGCATAGTGGAGAGCCCACCTTATTAGGGCCAGATCCCCAAACGAAAGATTGTACGAAACGAGCCTATTCCCAAGATTCAGCTTTTTGAAGCACTGACACCAGGGATGGGGGAGCCTGGTGGGCTGCCGTCTCTGGGGTCGCAGAGTCGGACACGACTGAAGTGACTTAGCAGCAGCAGCAGCAGATACCATGTTTAGGGGTCACAAGATTTGAAAGACCCAGAGAGTGGAAAGCATGTATCATCAAATTCCAACTGAGTTTACTGGATCTGGGACCTTCTCTGCTTGTAGATCTCGGTAACCCCCTCCTGAGACACTTGGGAGTCAAGTTGGGGGCATGACAGTCACCCAAAGAATGTATTTGGCATGACCTCATGAGAATGAATGCTCAGTGACAGATTTTCCCCCTTGTTCCAAGAAACATTTAACTTCTGGCTTTTGGCACAAGGGAGCAAGGAAATTAGTCATTATTTGATTAGTTTAAATGCTTTTCTTTAAGGCAAGGCCGTGAATCACACATGCGGAAAGCAACGTGGACACACCCCCCGTGCGCGTACCCCGCGCCGTCAGCCTTGGGAGCAACTGCTTCCGCTTCCTGTTACTCTCGCAGGGCTGGTTCCGCAACTGCTTCCGCTTCCTGTTACTCTCGCAGGGCTGGTTCCGCAACTGCTTCCGCTTCCTGTTACTCTGGCAGGGCTTGTTCCGGCTTTCCGGCGCTTCGTAGGCTTTGTTTAGTTACGCAGCAGTGAGACCTGTTTGTACTCTGTTGTCAAGGGTCTGTAACGTGCATGGGTATTCATGAGAAATAGAAGAAATGACAGAAAATACGTTTCTAGAATTAATTCCTGGAGAGTCTCAGGTTTTTGTGGAGACAGGTAAAGGTGATCCATGCATAGCATTTGGGAAACGTTTGGATTACCCATGGCTCACAGAAGCTGGCCGGAGGCTCCAGAGTGGTTAGGGTCAAAATAAAGCCGCTGTTACAGGGTTCTGAGCCCAGGAACCCCAGGCTGAGCTTGAATATCAGCCAAGCAGAAGCCAGGGTTTACTAATATTTTCTTACTCTTAAGTTCCTTTCACAGCAATTTAAATCTCACAAACACCTTAAATAGTTTCAATTTCATCATTTTGTATAATATCTAATAAAGAAAATATTGAGGTGGACCTATATTGTTTCAAAGAAATATGTTACTAAACATTATATTATAAAGTTCACTTTTGAAGTTCTTTAATATTGACAGTTATAAAAGTAAATTTTAGATTCTATTCAACAGATGGCCTTACTTTAATTACATTTTTTAAAAAATCAGGATTTGTCCATAGATAAAACCTACTTCAGTAAACAATGCAGAGAAATAGAGGAAAACAATAGAATGCGAAAGGCTAGAGATCTCTTCAAGAAAATTAGAGATACCAAGGGAACATTTCATGCAAAGATGGGCTCGATAAAGGACAGAAATGGTATAGATCTCACAGAAGCAGAAGATATTAAGTGGCAAGAATACACAGAAGAACTGTACAAAGATCTTCTTGACCCAGATAACCACGATGGTGTGATCACTCACCTAAAGCCAGACATCCTAGAATGCAAAGTCAAGTGCACCTCAGGAAGCATCGCTACGAACAAAGCTAGTGGAGGTGATGGAATTCCAATTGAGCTATTTCAGATCCTAAAAGATAATGCTGTGTAAGTGCTACACTCAATGTGCCAGCAAATACGGAAACCTCAGCAGTGGCCACAGGCCTGGAAAAGGTCAGTTTTCATTCCAGTCCCAAAGAAAGGCAATGCCGAAGAATGCTCAAACTACCGCACAATTGCACTGATCTCACATGCTAGTAAAGTGATGCTCACAATTCTCCAGGCCAGGCTTCAGCAGTACATGAGCTGTGATCTTCCTGATGTTCAAACTGGATTTAGAAAAGGCAGAGGAACCAGAGATCAAATCGCCAACATCTGTCGGAAAGCAAGAGAATTCCAGAAAAACATCTACTTCAGCTTTATTGACTATGCCAAAGCCTTTGACTGTGTGGATCACATCAAACTGGAAAATTCTTCAAGAGATGGAAATACCAGACCGCCTGACCTGCTTCCTGAGAAATCCGTATTCCGATCAGGAAACAACAGTTAGAACCAGTTCCAAATGAGGAAAGGAGTATTTCAAGGCTGTATATTGTCAACCTGCTTATTTAACTTATATGCAGGGTACATCATAAGAAACGCCAGGATGGATGAAACACAAGCTGGAATCAGATGCTGCAACCTCAGATATGCAGATGACACCACCCTTATGACTTAGCACAGCACATGGTATATTCAGTTCAGTTCAGTTCTGTTGCTCAGTTGTATCCGACTCTTTGCGACCCCATGAATCACAGCATGGCAGGCCTCCCTGTCCATCACCATCTCCCGGAATTCACTCAGACTCAACATCCATCGAGTCAGTGATGCCATCCAGCCATCTCACCCTCTGTCGTCCCCTTCTTCTCCTGCCCCCAATCCTTCCCAGCATCAGAGTCTTTTCCAGTGAGTCAACTTTTCGTGTGAGGTGGCCAAAGTTCTGGAGTTTCAGCTTTAGCATTATTCCTTCCAAAGAAATCCCAGGGCTGATCTCCTTCAGAATGGACTGGTTGGATCTCCTTGCATTCCAAGGGACTAATGGAAATTAAAGCAACATCCTCTGAGACTGGACTTCTAAGTTTGGAATTTGCAGTTTAGTTCAGCTACTTAGTGTATGGACTTGGGTAAACTATTAATTATTCTGGTCATCAGTTTCTTGCCTTTAAATTGGGGATAATTATAAGGATCAAGTGAATTAATACATGTAAAATCCTTAGAGTGGTGCGTGGTGAGTGCTAAGTAAATGTTGGCCATTGTTACCTTTGTTGTATTTTTATCATTAAACACCAAGCACAGAGCCTGGTGGTCTTCCCTCGTGGCGCTAGAGGTAAAGAATCTGCCTGTCAATGCAGGAAACATTGTAAGAGACACGGGTTCGATCCCTGGCCTGGGAGGGTCCCCTGGAGGAGGTCATGGCAATCCACTCCAGTATTCATGCCTGGAGAATTTTGTGGACGGAGGAACCTGGTGGGCTATAGTCCATGGGGTCGCAGAGCTTTGGACGTGACCAAACAGCTTAGCCGGCACACAGAGCCTGGTACTGAAATAAGCTCTCAGTCATATTGGGAATCCTAATTTTTAAAAAATAATATATTCACCTCCATACCTGTCCAAAAGATCAGTGCAAATGTGTACATATAATTATAAACAGGAGCAATTCTCTGTTTAAGTCCTCAGCAGCCTTTTACTAGTCAATCTCATTTCTGAACATATAAAATTCAATTTTCAATTATTAAAGAAAGACAGTGGATATATTCTTTAAAAAAAGATACCATCACTCAAGTTTAATTCATTCTGGAGTTATCTGAATAGGCCTTACATACTGAGTATTTTAGAAGCAAATCGTCTATTGGTGGCTATTTTAAAAAGTCTCCATGTATGTATGTTTTGTTCATGTATCTTTTGTTTTGATTATAGATACACAAAAGCAAGAATCCACTTTGGGTGGCGGGACAAACAGGCATTGCTTCTATGGACTTCAGCCTGATTCAGAATATAAAATCAGTGTTTACACAAAACTCCAGGAGATGGAGGGACCCAGCGTGAGCATAATGGGAAAAACACGTAAGTGAAAGGCGTTCTCTCTTGAGCCCTGTATCCATGAACAAGCAGTATTTTAGGAATATGGTTTTGGTTCAGAAACTTTATTCCGTCTATAAAAACATTAGCCATTGTGCCCTGGAATATCTGTGCTACAAACGTTGCTCTTTGTACCCCGCCCCGGAGTCCACTGCCTGTGACCCGCTGACGGCGTCTGTGGATTTCCCCATCTCTGCCTGTTGTCACAGGGGACTGTAAGGCCGTAGGCCGGGCAAAGTGCTTGAAACAATGGCCTCTATTGTGAGGCTTCCATTAGGAACATCTGTGGTGCTCAGAGTGTGAGATGAAGTGTAAGACCTGGGTCCTGACACTGAAACAATGGCGCAGCGCTCCAGCCTCGGGGGTGCCAGCTGGCAGCCCGGCCTTGCCTCCTGCAGAGGCTCTGATGCTTTTTCCAAGTTGGCAGGAAATCTGACGCACGCAAGGGAAAGGCAGGGTATAAAAGGGAAACAGAGCACTTTCTTCATATTCTAAATGGCAAGGAAGGTGGCAACTGCTTGGTACCCTTTTAATCAAAGATTCCTGACCTAGAGGCCATAAGCATGAAGTGGTTTGAATGGTACTGAATTCTAGGCAATATCGGTGTGTCCCCAACTCAGTGTCTTGAACTTAAACTTGCAGTCCTCAAGGATTGGTGTCCGAATAGGTGGCGGACGATGGGCTTTCTTGATAGCCCCTCTATCACGTGTCTGACATTTAGAAAGTTCTGCTACCCAGCTGTATAGGTCTTTCAGTTTCTCTGTACATACAAAAAAATCACCATCAATATACAATCTTCAAACACAGACGGTGAAAACGTAGCTAATGGAATCATCTACTTTCCAACACAAGAACTTTATTTCATAACACTGGAAGTCAACGTCTTACATCACATGTGTATTTTTGAGGTATAATTTGCATTCCTTAAAATTCACCCCTAAGTGCAAGAGTCAGTGATTTCCAGTGCATTTCGAGAGCTGCGCAGCCATCACTGTGTTTCGGTGTTGGGACATTCCCACCACCTGGAGATCGTTCAGGCTCGTCCGCAGCGAGTCCTCCTCCCGCAGTCGGCTCCAGTAGCCTACTTTCTATTCTTATACATTTGTCTCTTCCAGACATTTCATAAAAATGAAAGTATGTGATAGGTAGTCTTTTGTGTCTGGTATCTTTCACTCAGCATGTGTTTTTGAGTTTTATCCATGTTGGAGAATGTAGCAGTCTTTTCTTGCGTTTTATTGCTCATTATAATTTGGTTTTTTGGGTGGAGAATTATATAATTTTGAAATTATTAGGGGCCTGTTAGGGCTTCAGATTCAGAGTCTGAAAAGCTTGTTTGTGGCCCTTTCTTCCACTGTTGCCTTGGGCAGTTTACCGTCTCTGAGCTGCTCTTTGTTTACATTAAAATTAAATACCTCCTTTCTTAGCTTAGTTTGGTAGTGGTAAAGATCCACTGGAAAGACCCCCCTGAGGACTTTGCAACTGCATTTTATTTTATTGAACAAATATTTTTGGTATCGCTCTTCTTTCCTTTAAATAAAAACTCTTTAGGCCACACCGTGTGGTGTGCAGGGCCTGAGCTCCCCACCAAGGGGTGGGCTTGTGCCCCTGCAGTGGGAGTTGGGGTCCTAACTCCGGGCCATCAGGGAAGTCCCTCTTGCTATCTTCCTGAAAGTCAGAAACCACGGCCATGTGGTTAGAGCTCCCGTCAGACATGTTTTCTCTGGGCCATTTTTTAAAAATTAAGTTTTAAAGTGTTCTCGAAAATTCGCAAGCTCTGACAACACAGGGCGCACATATCCTTATGCAGCTAAATGTATGGAAAGCTAGTAATTTCCGCGTCTTTGGACAGTGCACACGCTCTGAAGTTTGTTATTCCTGAATGTTTAGGCAGAGTTCTTTGCTCCCATTCATTATGTTCCTGACCTCTAAAAATATTTGAGTTTGGGGCCCCTGGTCTAGTTCAACTTCCCTTAACCTTAACCTCACCACTGTTAACGGCCCGTCCAGGACTCATTTGGAAAGCTCTGCTTGATGTAAATGTTTTCCTTCTGTGGGGACATCTCTCTCGTAGAGCTTCCACCCACTGGCTCCAGCTCAGCCTCCCAGAGCAAATGCACGTCAAGACTGTTGCCTCTTCTGGGACAGCTTCTCCCAGACCTGAGGACAGGGACCATCTGTGCGCCCGCAGAGGATGAAAACACTCTGGCCAGTTCACTGTGGTTCTTCTCACCCGAGAGGGTCTTGGGCCGATGTTCCGACCACACACGTTAATCTGGCTGCCACAGGCGCTCGTGGATTTGGTTCTCAAATTCATTGGCTGAACTTGCGATACATCTCAGCTTTTCACATCGAAGAAAATGCACAATTATGAAGACGACCAGCTGCTTCCACAGGTTTCAGCCTTTAGAAATATTTTATAGTGCTTTCAAACATGTTTTGCAATCCTAGTTTTAATACTAAAATGTCTCAAATGTTTTCACTTGTGAAAATTTTTAGTTGCCAAAAAATTGCCTTTAAAATATCAAAATGATTTCCTCTGTCTATAATAACGCAACAGAAGGCGCAGGGTGTTGCTACCTTCCTTCTCTTGCCGTCCTGCTTTTATTTTGTTTTTCTTCTGTATTTTGGCCATGCTGTGTGGCACATGATACGGTTTCCTGACCAGGGATCAAGCCTGGGCCTCTTCAGTGAAAGCGTTGAATCCTAAACCACTAGGCCATCAGAGAATGCCCCCCTTTTCTCATTTTTTCTTCCCCCCAAACTCATTTATACCAGCTTGATCTCCTCCAAGAAATTCTGCCTGTTGGATGTAGTTATGTGTGTATGTATCAGATATATTACTGCATAGACATACATAGATAAACCTGTATTAATCAGTTAAATAGATTTTTTTTGTTTCACAAATGGGATCATACCATTGTATTCTGCTTCATTTCATATAATAACTAATCTCAAACGTTTTTCTGTATCAGTAATACAGTTACTTATCCCTTTAAATGTTGAATTGCTTTACTCAAATAATGTTAGTTTATTGGTTCCTGGAATTGGAAGAGACCTTAAAATTCATCTCCTCCAACCTTCCTGCCAGTGAAGGTGCTCCCTTCACAACATTCACAGCAAACAGTCTGCCTGAGCGCAAATCCTTCCAGCTATTTGGCGCTTACTGTCTCCAGAGGCTAAACATCTCCCTGATTAGTTGAGAGTTTTCCCTTGTATTATACTAGGATAGGAGAAGGCAATGGCACCCCACTCCAGCACTCTTGCCTGGAAGATCCCATGGGCAGAGGAGCCTGGTGGGCTGCAGTCCATGGGGTCACTAAGAGTCACACGACTGAGCAACTTCACTTTCACTTTTCACTTTCAGGCACTGGAGAAGGAAATGGCAGCCCACTCCAGTGTCCTTGCCTGGAGAATCCCGGGGACGGGGCAGCCTGGTGGGCTGCCGTCTATGGGGTCGCACAGAGTCGGACACGACTGAAGCGACTTAGCAGCAACAACAGCAGCATACTGGGTTAAGAAAGATAATATTCTCAAGTTTTCTTTAGTGTCAAATAAGAATTAAAAAAAAATATACAAAAAAATAATATTTGGATGTTTCCTCCACTTAATGATGCCATAACTTCCCGGTGCTCTGCCATGTGAATTGGTAGGAAAGTCACAGCTCTTATGTGACTACATCCATGGCCTTTAACCAAACCGCACTTCTGCGTTTGACACGTTTCTCAGCCCTCCTCACCCAGGTTACACGGATCAGGACGCGCTGCGGCCCGCCAGTGTCCTGCTGTCTGGTTCTCAGAGCTGAGTGTCCCAGGCGCCGTCTGGCCACGGCCGAGTGTGGATCCGGCTCTCCGGGGCCACCTCCTGAGAATGCAGGGTAGAAAGGGAGGAGGTGCTCTTGGACGTGGACTGATGGTGCTCAGGCGGAAGGGAGCTGCTCTGTGGGTGAGAGCAGCCAGAAGCTCGTCTGGAAGAGGCTGGGGGTCCTGCCTCAAAGCAGCGTTGAAGCCACTGTGAGCTGACGGTTTGACTGCGCCGACTCCCGCTGGGTGAACTGAACTGTGGCAAAATGGCATTTCAGGCCCTCGCTCTGAGGGTGAGGAGAGGGTGGAGCCAGCTTTCGTGGGCTGTGGCAGATTTACAGCAGGCCCTAAGTTCACTAGGTTCTCAAAGAAGACAGCTGTCAGAGTCATGGACTCCCCCGGAGAGTTATGGCTCCATGCCCTCGCTCTCTTCACAGATGAGACGGCTAACTGATGTTCCTCTCTGCTTTTCAGAATCGCTTCCTACTCAACCACCGACGTTCCCTCCAACCATCCCACCAGCAAAAGAAGGTAAAAAAACGTGATGTAATCATGATGTGATTTTAGGTTTTGGATTTCTGTTGGATTTGTTTGTTTCTTCATTTAAAAACCAAGATATTAATAAAAGATAGTTTCGCCTTAATACAAGTGTTTATATCAGACCCTTAGGGGGAGCAGATTTGCAATGAGTAGCAGGTAAGACAGAGGGATCTAAAGTGCAGTGTAAGGGCTGTAGGCAGCAGCGCTGCACCATGATTATGCGCCGAGACAGGGGCGCTGCGTGTTGCTGCAGCAGCCAAAGCTCAGTGTATGAGTGTGAATTATGTGCATCATGTACAGTGTAAATCATATATGAACAATTATAAATATAGATCTAATTAATATATTGTGCACTTTAAATTTTTGCAGTGTCATATGTCAAATATACTCAATAAAAGCTGTCTAAAAGTAGAATCTGCACACACAGAGTAGATTTTCAAACAGAATTCTTTCATAGTTCAGTTCAGTTCAGTTCAGTCGCTCAGTCGTGTCCGACTCTCTGTGACCCCATGAATCGCAGCACGCCAGGCCTCCCTGTCCATCACCAGCTCCTGGAGTTCACTCAGACTCACGTCTGTCGAGTCGATGATGCCATCCAGCCATCTCATCCTCTGTCGTCCCCTTCTCCTCCTGGCCCCAACCCCTCCCAGCATCAGAGTCTTTTCCCATGAGTCAGCTCTTCGCATGAGGTGGCCAAAGGACTGGAGTTTCAGCTTCAGCATCATAGTTATTTCATTGAAAATATCAGAATGGTAATCGTTTGCCAAGAGTAGTCATGTAGCCTGGGGGTGTAGGTTATAATTGTGTAGCTGTGTGAGTTGTGATGGTGTAGCTGTGTGGGTTGTGATTGTGTAGCTGTGTAGTTTGTGACTCTGTAGACCGGGGTCACATTGTTCCAGTTCACTGCAGAGATGCTGCTCCCAGTTGTGTTTTTCTGTCTTCTTCACAAAAGTTTGTCTTCACCTCTTACTTGAGCCGTTAAGGTGACTTTCTAAAAAACTTCGAGACGTAGTAGTGATGGTTATTTTTTTATCCCATTAATGAACATTAATTAGCCCTACTATTCATTCTCAAAGCGCTTATGCCAAGTACTTGGGATACCGTAACAATCTATGATTGCTGCTCTCTGCTTATTTTCAGTATTGCAAGAGAAATAGGTGTTTACCTAGGTAATTACCAGCCAAGGAAATGAGTTAGTGTAGATTATACCATAGTAGCTCAGAACTGAGAACAGTTAACGCTGCTGCAATTTAATTACTTGTGAAGGAGGAGGAATTTGATTTATATTTTCCTGTAGTTGAATTCTAATCCCTGGGTTGGGGAGATTCCCTGGAGAAGGAAATAGCAACCCACTCCAGTATTCTTTCCTGGAAAATCCCATGGTCAGAGGAGCCTGGCAGGATATAGTCCTTGGGGTTGCAAGAGTTGGACACGACCTAGTGACTAAACCACCGCCACCCACAGTACTGTGGTCGGAAAAGGTGCTTGATATGATTTCAGTTTTCTTAAATTTACCCAAATTTATGACCTAAGACATGATCTATTCTGAAGGATATTCCACACGCACTAGAAAGGAGACTGTTCTGCTGCTTTTGGATGGAATGTCCTGTGAACATCAGTTGAGTCCGTCTGGTCGAACGTGTCATTTAGGTTTGGCCTCCTTACCCGCTTTCTGCCTAGATGATCTGCCCATCATTGTCAGCGGGGTGTTAAATCCTCGTGATTCCTGTATTGCTGTTGAGTCCCTTTTGCGGCTGTTAGTGTTCGCCTAGTACATTGAGCTGCTCCTATGCAGGGTGCGTGGATGTCTGCAACTGTTCTGTCCTCATCTTGGGTAGATTCTTTGAGAATCACGTAGTGCTCTTCCTCATCTCTTGTAACAGTCCTTCTTTTAAAGTCTGTTTTGTCTGATATGAGTATTGCTGCTCCAGCTTCCTTTGGATTTTCGTTTGCATGGATTGATTTACATTTTGAAGAGTGAGTTTTACAGGTAAATAACGGAGAGATGAACACTTACCGTCATGGGTGACTGAAGCGCATAATGGGTTTGGGGACCATAAGTGCCTCAGCGTGAGCCACAGAAAAGAGTGAAGGCAGTGTTTCGAGTGCGTGAGTGTGCCTGGGCAAGGAGGCTGGGCTTTATCCTATGGGACGCAGCTATGAAGGCAGGGTGACCTGCAGAGATCTGTTTGAGAAAGATAACCTCGGTGAGATGGGGAGGAGGGAGAAGGAAGGTGGATCTCATAGTTGGAATGCTGTTTTAGGAGACTTCTTCCATTTTCCGTGCATTTCCATAATTCTGTTTATTTGGCTGTGCTGGGACTTCCCTGCTGTGCAGGCTTCTCCCTGGCTGTGGGAGGTGGGGCCTGCTCTCTAGCTGCAGTGTGGGGGCGTCTCTTGCTGGGAGCGCAGGCTCCAGGCACCTGGGCTGCCGCAGCTGTGGCCCCTGGCGTCTAAACATAGGCTCAGCTGTGGCATGCGGGCTTGGTTGCTCCCTGGCAAGTGGGCTCTTCCCGGCGCAGGGACTGAACGCACGCGTCCTGCATCAGCAGATGTTCTTGACCGCTGAGTAACCAGGGACGCCCTGCCCCGCATTTTAGAAAAGCAATTATATACCGAGTTACCATGAAAAATGATTGTCCTTACCTTACAAAGGTTTAGCAGATGTTTGGTTCATGTCAAAAGATTCCTGATATTTGGTCCTGTCCACAGTCATTTGGCATGGACCAAATACGCTCATGGATATTTTGGATAGGACCAAATTTTAAGAACTGTTGGTGTAGACTAAACGTCTTATTGATGTTCTGGACAAGACCAACTATCCTGCAAAGGACAGGTGCGTAGTCAGAGGTGTCTGATGCTGGAGAGTGTAAGGGTCAAGGAGACAAAGAGGTAGTAAGAAACTTTACAAAAGTAAAACTCAACATCCTTCCTAGCACACCACGCAGACTGTTCAATGATTAACCTGCACTGTGTCATCGTTTGCCACACTGTATTAGTTGACAGCAAAATCACATAACTTCAGGTTCCTCATATGTGCCTTATGCTCTCCCGCATCTTCTCATGCCATTTGCTCTACTTGGGATATTCAGGGCTATGGTTTCTCCAGTGGTCACGTATGGATGTGAGAGCTGGACTCTAAAGAAGGCTGAGTGCCAAAGAATTGATGCTTTTGAACTGTGGTGTTGGAGAAGACTCTTGAGAATCCCTTGGACTTCAAGGAGATTCAACCAGTCCATCCTAAAGGAAATCAGTCCTGAATATTCATTGGGAGGACTGATGCTAACCCTGAAACTCCAATACTTTGGCCACCTGATACAAAAAGCTGACTCATTGGAAAAGAGTTGGATAAGTTGACCCTGATGCTGGGAAAGAGGGAAGGCAGGAGGAGAAGGGGGCGACAGAGGATGAGATGGCTGGATGGCATCACTGACTCGGTGGACGTGAGTCTGAGTGAACTCCAGGAGTTGGTGATGGACAGGGAGGCCTGGCGGGCTGCAGTTCATGGGGTCGCAGAGACTGAGTGACTGAACTGACTGACTGACTGCTTGGGATGCCAGGCTCTTCCTTCTTCCATCTTCATATCTAGCTTTTTCTAGTTTAACTGGCTATGCTGATTTTCACTACTGGAGCTGAAAACAGATCCGAGCCGATAGTTTATTAGACAGCTCTGACGCAGACATTGCAGGGTTCCTTGAGGTCAGAATATCTTTATTTATAGCAGAATACGAGTATCCTGTGGTCAAGGTTCATGAATGCTCATGGGAAACACATGATTTGGAAGCGTCGTGAGAGTGAGGTTTGCTAATGTAGCAACACTGTTCTTGGATTAGTACTTTTCATCATGATGGTTTTAGACAACAGGACTTTTGCAACTTGAACATGTTATTCATTTTAGGTTCTATTTGCCCTGAGTGTATTTAATTAAAGAACCTATAAATGTTTATTATTCAGGTGATACTGAGTATTTATAAAACATCCATTTTAAGAAATAGAAAAGAGTACAAAGAAGAAAATTAAAAGCACAATTTCATACCCTAGAGATAGTTCCTTCATGCATTTTGATGTATTTTCTTTTTCGTTTGTTTTATTAAGCATGGTTTTCAATTTGAGTATATTTTCAGATAGAGTTTGCTCTCATTTTGAAGGTAAAACCTAATCTGGGTTTCCTCTTTCCTAGCAAACAACAACAGGTTTTCTTTTATACGCTTATAGTGAGCGGATTTGTGATCCCTTTCAGCTTTAAATTCAAACCATAAATATGTACAATTTTGTAAATTGCGGAGCTCTGGAGAACTACCTCACCAAATCGTTATTGTCCCTGGAGTATTAACTCACTCGGAGATGGTTTATTTTACCATTTAAGTTGTAGTTAGCTTTAAGGGACTGTAGTTGTAGTTAATACAATAAAATCAAGCCATTTTTTTCTAAAGAAAAGCAAAAGGTTCACTATCTTGCTGAACATTTGTGTGCCAATGGCCCAAGATTAAAAGATTCAGATTATTAAAGATTAAATTGTTTGTTTCATCGCAAAACAGAGTCAACCACCATGATCTGTATTAATCAAGGGGAAAAGAAGCATAGATAATCTGAAACAGGATGGGATACAAGACTTAAAAAAATGCTTTCAGTGGAATAGGGTTTTGCTAATCTGTTTTTTGCTCGTTTGTTAGGATTGATGTCAGTATTCCTATTGATGGAAGTTTTCCCGAGCTAGCAGTAGCATACATTTCTTGGCGTCAGGGGGTGTCCAGAGGACACGGAATTTTTAAGCAGAGCTGAGACTGAAGCTTGCTTGTGGCTGCAGTCCAAGCGCACATCACGTGTTAGGGTCATCTGCTTTCACTGCGAGGCATGCCTTCCTCTCGGAAGCTAAGTCCTTCTCGGGCTATTAACTGGATAAGCAGAGGGCAGGGTGCAGACTGAGAGCCTGGGCTGCCCTGGAATCAGCAGGCTCTGGGGAGTTTGCTGATGCCCCATCACTAAATCAGCTTAGTTCCACATTTTTCCATTCTCTCATTTCTATTCTTTGAGGCTGAAATTGATGTTTTTATTTTTCTCTTTAATTCTGGGTGTTTGATAGAAGCTTTCTTAGTCATGAGCAGGATACTTGAGTATAGGAGAACAATGATGGTCAGAAAATCTAGTGAGCAAGAATTTAGAACAGGCTGTATACCTTTCCTTCTGGAAGGCGCTCTAGTCACCAGAGGGAAACCATTATTGCTGTGTGGGCTTGATGATGACTGCTTTCCCCTTTTCTCGGATTCACTATTCATTCTTGGTCTCCAGTGTGTAAAGCTGCGAAAGCTGACCTGGTGTTTATGGTGGATGGATCCTGGAGTATTGGTGATGAAAATTTCAATAAGATCATTAACTTCCTGTACAGCACTGTTGGAGCTCTGGACAAGATCGGTGCAGATGGAACCCAAGTAAGGCTGACAGATCGGTCATTAACTCACTCGATGCATTAAATAATTATCCCAGGCTATTATTATGGCAACTTGTCAGGGAATATGGGTAAAGAACTATACTGATTTGATCCAAGTCTAAATGAGAGACTGGACAGGTCTGAGTTTAAAGTCAGCTCACTGGTGCCTGACGGAGCTGGGCACGATGCTCATCCTTAAAAGCCAGTGAGCTCAGCAAAGCGAGACCCGTTAGCACGGCATGCCAGCGTGTGCGTCTCCTGCACGCTGGGAGAGAGCCGGCGCGGGGCCCTGCTCAGGAGCATCCGGCACTCTCCTTGCCCTTGAGGACTTTAAATCTTGAAGGACAGAGGTCACGGCCACAGATGACTGTGGAACGAGCAGAACAGAGAAGACGGATTTATTCCTTTGACGGACATTTGCTGAGGGCTTACTCAGTTAGTACTGTCATCATGGGTGTGACAGACTGTCCCGGGTTTCATGGAGCTCACACCCTTCACGGCGGGAAGTGGAGGAGGGTGAGATCCAGGCACGCATCAGCAAACACACACATTCATAAGGTCAGGACATGCGCCCGTGGACTGAGGTTTACACTTACTGGTCTATTTTAAATTGAGAGGTCGACAAAGGCTTCTTTGAGGAGATGGCTTCCGAACTGAGGTGTGAGCATCTGATCCCTTTTCCCGGCCCAGGGATCGAACCCGGGTCTCCCCCACTGCAGGCAGATTCATTATCATCTGAGCCATCAGGGAAGCCCAAGAACACTGGAGTGGGTTGCCATGCCCTCCTCCAGGGGATCATCCCGACCCAGGGATCGAACCCGTGTCTCTTACATCTCCTGCATTGACAGGGAGATTCTTTATCACTGGCGCCACGTGGGAAGCGTTTATGTCATAGTGATTAAGAACAGATTTTGAAGTTGAGTTACCTGATGTCAACTGTTGGTTCTGCCAGTGGCCACTCCAGTGATCTTGGATAAGTTGATTGACTTTTCCTCAGTTTCTCGATCTGTAAAAAGGTAGAATAGTAGCAATTATTTCATAAGCTTGTTTCATAAAGAAATCCTTGTAAAGAATCCAACTTCAATTCTCTGAACTTTGTTAAGGTAGAAGACCTCAGCTGCCATTTTTCCACCTGTGAAATGAGCTGGCAGAAGGCCTTCATGCTTTAGGGAAGGATTTCTAATCTACTTCCTGAAAGCACTCAGAGGAAAAAAGTGCTCATTAATGTATCATCTGATTTGGTTTGTAGCTTGTGTGAAATTTTAAACCAAAGAAATTGTGGACTGGGTTAAAGAAGTTAAGTCTATAAATATAATCATCTTATAGTGTGTGCTGTCTGGCCTAGGGGAAGGCTGGATATACATAAAAGTAAACACACCTTCTCTCTTCAGGTTGCCATGGTTCAGTTCACTGACGACCCCAGGACAGAATTTAAACTAAACTCTTACAAAACCAAAGAGACTCTTCTTGATGCACTTAAGCATATCTCATATAAAGGGGGAAATACAAAAACAGGTAAGACCCCCAAAAGCCCAGCTAAAACCCAAAGTAATTAATTGTTACTAATTATTTAAATGATTTTTTGGAAGTATGCTAATGTAGATTAAAAAAAAAAAAAAAGACTTTTCATTGATGAAAGAACTTTGTTGCTTCTCTTCTGTCTCCAGCAACACAAAACTGGAAGGGAATGAAACTGAACAGTTGCCTTCCTTTGTTTCAGGAAAAGCGATTAAGCATGTCCGAGATAGCTTGTTTACTGCAGAGTCAGGGACCAGAAGAGGCATCCCCAAGGTCATCGTGGTGATAACCGATGGAAGGTCACAAGATGACGTGAACAAAATCGCCAGGGAGATGCAGTCAGACGGTAAGCTTTACCCAGATAAGCAACAGCAGCTACCCAGGTTTCCTTGGTGGCCGAGTGGTAAAGAATCCGCGTGCCCATCCGAAGATCTGGGTTCAGTCTCTGGGTTGGGAAGTTCCCTTGGAGAAGGAGATGCAAGCCACATCAGTATTCCTTGCCTGGGAAATCTCCTGGACTGAGGAGCCTGGCGGGCTGCAGCCCATGGGGTCGCAAAAGTGTCGACACAACTTAGGGCTCAGCGGCGGCGGCGGCGGCCCCAGTGACGCTGCAGGCCAGGCTGTGCTCTGAGTGTGCGTGTCCAGGCTACGTCGGCGTGACTACAGGTTGCCAAATCTGGACAATGTGATTTAAAAAATACTTTCCAGGTTGCAAATCCATTGTCTTGCTGTGTTTTCTCTAAGACGTTTGTTACAAGCAGGGTGCTCTATTATGAGAAACTCCATCAGTTAAGTTCAGTACAGGACTTTGCTGGCAGGCTAGGGGTTTCGGCTCTATGCTTCCACTGCAGAGAACACAGGTTCCATTCTGGCCACAGAGCATGGCCGAAAAAAGAAAGAAAATAAGTGCCATACTACGAAAAGAGCCAGGGGAGGGGACTTGGTCACAGAAACCGTTCAGCCTCAGCCTTCTTATCTGTCAGATGGAGAACACAAACTGAAGATTATACCCTGTAAGACCAGCGTGGCGTGGATGAGCCTAATAGGAACTCGTCGAGCACTGAACTATGACCCACCTCGGGCTTCTGAGCCTGTTAACGTCCCAGTTTCTGCTTCTGAAAAAAAAATTGAGATAAAGTTTCTGTTCCAACTGCACTTGATCCCATAAATACAAAAATCATCATTCATGCTTTGCGAGCACAGCGAGGCTGCTCAGACGGCGACTGCTTTGTCTCCAGCACCAGCTCTCTTGAGCCTCTCTCAGATGGAAGATCTCTCTGGGGAATGACGGGTTAATTGCTGCGTGGTGAATTATGCACATGCAGGTTTCTGATGAACTGTGAAGGGTGAATTATCCACCCCTACTGGGTCTCCTAAATAAACATATTTTAAACGTGCGGAGGTGTCTTGCAATGCAGTTTAAACTAACCGGAAGTCTGTGTCCCTTTCCCCAGGCTACAGCATCTTTGCGGTCGGCGTGGCTGACGCGGACTACTCGGAGCTGGTTAGCATCGGCAGTAAGCCCAGCGCCCGGCATGTCTTCTTTGTGGATGACTTCGACGCCTTTAGGAAAATTGAAGATGAGCTGATTACTTTTGTCTGCGAAACTGCATCAGCAAGTGAGTTCTTTGGAATTTGCCCTTATGCTGCTTGAAGGCTGTGATATTTATCCTGGTTAACCAACGAGTCCCATCCTGATCTGAAGGGAAAAAAGGACTTGGAGAGCTGTTTGTTATGCAGACAGAGTTCTGTGGTTTAGAGCATGAGGAAGGGAACCTCCACTCTCCCAGGTCCAAAGTTTAGGTTGATAAAGATTTTCTCTGAAAAGATGAGAATCTGTATTTGAAAGAAACTCTCTTAAACGTCTGTGGCAGACAGTTTTCGAAAATGCGTTAAGTCTGCTCATCAGGGTAACACACTGGGAGGGAGACTTTCCCCAGTACATGCTCTCAAGTGACCCACATGGATCTTCAAGGGCCCAGGAGATGAGAAGGAAGCTGGGACTTTGGTTTTAACAGGAGAAGCGAGAGTGTTTCAGTCTTTAGGAATCCACAGAAAGCCGTAGCCACATCTGGTTTGGATTCCCTCTACACTTGACTTCCATAAAGATTATGTTAGCTTCCTGTTTTCAGGACAAGGGAAGAATATGTTTGGAAAATATCTAAATTAGGGTTTTATCTTCTTTGTTTTGTCTTCCAGCCTGCCCACTGGTACATAAGGATGGCATTGATCTTGCAGGTATGCAGCATCAGGAATTCCCCAATACAGAGTATATTAATTAACTCCTTTTTGGGGTCCAGATTTTTCAAATCCTTAATAGACTAATTTTTAAATTTAAATTCCTAATGTACCTATTTATTCCCTCTCTCTTTTTAAGGATTTAAGATGATGGAAATGTTTGGTTTGGTTGAAAAGGAGTTTTCATCAGTGGAAGGGGTCTCTATGGAGCCTGGTACCTTCAATGTGTATCCTTGTTATCAACTTCATAAAGATGCCCTGGTTTCCCAGCCAACCAAGTATGTTTCCACTGCAAGATACTAAAGCCAACTATTGTTTATTATATCTCATTGTGTAAATGAAATCAACTTGAAATCATAATTTCAATGATAATTCCCAGGAGAGTTTTCCATGGTGGATAGAGCGGATGATATTTAGATTTCTTTAAAAACATCAGACTCACATATAAGGCTGGTTGAACTTTCCTATCTGTTGATCTGAAAAAAATCTAAAGATAGTTAATGCTTGCATAGCACTGCCGTGCACCAGTGAAACTGGTAGTCACACAGTCGCGTCTGCCTTTGTGACCCCACAGACTGAAGCCTGCCAGGCTCCTCTGTCCATGGGATTCTCCAGGCAAGAACCCTGGGGTGGGCTGCCCTGCCTTCTCCAGGGGCTCTGTACCAGGCGTCGTTCTACATGCTCAGATATGGCGGCTCACTCAAGCCTCCCAGGAGCTGTATGAGGCAGAGTCATTCGTTATCCTGATTTTACATATAGTGAAACTAAAGCGCAGAGAAGCTAAAGGACCTGAGTGAGACCATGTAGTTTGTTGAGGATCATGCTGGGATTTGTACCTGGCAACCGGGCCCTGGAACCCACACCCTGAACCACTTTACTGACTCTAGAGGCATGAATTCAGAGGGTTTTATCCTTGAGAAGTCACAAAAGCAACTCCGTATGGTTGGTGTAAAAATCACATTATCTGGTCACTGTGTAGTCTGCGATGTGTGGAGGGGTTCCTAGGACCATTTTCAGCAGTTCTGCAAACTCCAGATGTACTTGAGTTTCAATTCAGGTCAGTCGCTCAGTCGTGTCTGATTCTTTGTGACCCCATGGACTGCAGCACGCCAGGCCTCCCTGACCATCACCAACTCCCAGAGCTTGCTCAAACTCATGTCCGTTGAGTTGGTGATGCCATCCAACCATCTCATCCTCTGTCGTCCCCTTCTCCTCCTGCCTTCAATCTTTCTCAGCATCAGGGTCTTTTCCAATGAGTCAGCTCTTTGTATCAGGTGGCCCAAGTATCAGAGCTTTAGCATCACTCCTTCCAGTGAATATTCAGGGTTGATTTCCTTTGGGATTGACTGATTGGATCTCCTTGCAGTCCAAGGGACTCTCAAAAGTCTTCTCCAACACCACAGTTCTAAAGCATCAATTCTTCGGTGCTCAGCTTTCTTTATAGTCCAACTCTCACATCAAAAGTAGGAATTCCTGGTTTAAGGGGTCATCTCTCAAGACGTCATCTGCTTCTTTACATTCCAAATCAGTATTTGTTTTTGTCTCAAAATGCCTTCAGTATTTTAATATGAAACATTTTTCGTGTACATATTTTGATAGTCTGATACAGTATGCATAGGTGGTGGAGGAGGTGAAGTCACTCAGTCGCGTCCGACTCTTTGCCACCCCATGGACTGTAACCTACTAGGCTTCTCCATCCATGGGATTCTCCAGGCAAAAATACTGGAGTGGATTGCCATTTCCTTCTCCAGGGGACCTTCCCGACCCAGGGATTGAACCCAGGTCTCATATGTGCATGCAAAAGTTGGGGGGGATGATATTCAATAATTAAATTCATCTGTCCAATTTATAGACCAGTTGCTTTTCTAGCCTATTCCAGAATATTCTTTGTTGAATTCAAGCCTATTGCAGCACTGTATGTGGTCTTAGATAAATCCAACCTCTAACATCACCTTTCAGCAGATCTTCTCTTTTTACATTGTCTGCTGCTGCTAAGTAGCTTCAGTCGTGTCCAACTCTGTGCGACCCCACAGACGGCAGCCCACTAGGCTCTTCCGTCCCTGGGACTTGACGTTGTCTGGGGATGAATATTAAATAGATATTTGAAAGTCATTCCTGGAGGCCTGGCCAAAAATGAGAATTGCCATCTCTAGAGTCGTCTGCTGCTCCGCTGGGTTGTTCACGCAGTCAGCAGTGTCCTTGTCCTCCACCTTGCTGACTCCAGCCATTGGGTCCCAGCTCCTGTCTCGCTCCGTGCGTCTCCAGCATTCGACAGAGCTGAGCACAGCCTCCTCCTGGCTTCCTGCTCCCTGAGTTCCTGCTGGCCTTGCGGACCACTGGGCTCCAGGGCGGGCTCCTCTTCCTCTCTGCCGCTCGTTGCTGGGGGACCAGCACTTGTATAAGGCCTCCTTGTTTCTCTGTCTGTTCCTATTTCCTAGTGATCTTTTCAGGATCACAGTGTTGAATGCTGACTATATGCCGAGGACCCCCTAAGTTTGTATTTGTATATTCCCCTAATTCTTTTTGGTGACACTGTGCACTATAGGGGATCTTAGTTCCCTGACCAGGTATTGAACCAACGCCCACTGTAGTGGAAGCTTCAAGTCTTAACTGCCAGACCACCAGGGAAGTCCCTGCTGCTGCTGCTGAGTCGCTCCAGCCGTGTCCGACTCTGTGACCCCATAGTCGGCTGCCCACCCTGCTCCCCTCCCTGGGATTCTCCAGGCAAGAACACTGGAGTGGGTTGCCATTTCCTTCTCCAATGCGTGAAAGTGAAAGTGAGGTTGCTCAGTCGTGTCCGAGTCTTCCCAACCCCATGGATTGCAGCCCACCAGGTTTCTCTGTCCATGGGATTTTCCAGGCAAGAGTACTGGAGTGGGGTGCCATCGCCTTCTCCAGGGAAGTCCCTGAGTTCAGTTCAGTCGCTCAGTCGTGTCCAGCTCTTTGCGACCCCATGAATTGCAGCACACCAGGCCTCCATGTTCGTCACCATCTCTCGAAGTTCACTCAGACTCACGTCCATCGAGTCTGTGATGCCATCTAACCATCTCATCCTCGGTCGTCCCCTTTTCCTCCTGCCCCCAATCCCTCTCAGCATCAGAGTCTTTTCCAATGAGTCAACTCTTGCCATGATGTGGCCAAAGTACTGGAGTTTCAGCTTTAGCATCATTCCTTCCAATGAACACCCAGGACTGATCTCCTTCAGAAATGGACTGGTTGGATCTCCTTGCAGTCCAAGGGACTCTCAAGAGTCTTCTCTAACACCACAGTTCAAAAGCATCAATTCTTCGGCGCTCAGCCTTCCTCACAGTCCAACTCTCACATCCATACATTACCACAGGAAAAACCATAGCCTTGACTAGACGGACCTTAGTCGGCAAAGTAATGTCTCTGCTTTTGAATATACTATCTAGGTTGGTCATAACTTTTCTTCCAAGGAGTAAGCGTCTTCTAATTTCATGACTGCAGTCACCATCTGCAATGATTTTGAAGCCCCAAAATATAAAGCCTGACACTGTTTCCACTGTTTCCCCATCTATTTCCCATGAAGTGTTGGGACCAGATGCCATGATCTTTGTTTTCTGAATGTTGAGCTTTAAGCCAACTTTTTCACTCTCCTCTTTCACTTTCATCAAGAGGCTTTTTAGTGCCTCTTCACTTTCTGCCATAAGGGTGGCGTCATCTGCATATCTGAGGGTATTGATATTTCTCCCGGCAATCTTGATTCCAGCTTGTGTTTCTTCCAGCCCAGCATTTCTCATGATGTACTCTGCATAGAAGTTAAATAAGCAGGGTGACAATATACAGCCTTGACATACTCCTTTTCCTATTTGGAACCAGTCTGTTGTTCCATGTCCAGTTCTAAC
>SJYG01000824.1:666450-682041 GCA_006410535.1 Litocranius walleri | reverse complement strand
CGGTGTTGACCATCTGGTGATGTCCATGTGTAGAGTCTTCTCTTGTGTTGTTGGAAGAGGGTGTTTGCTATGACCAATGCATTTTCTTGGCAAAACTCTATTAGTCTTTGCTGTGCTTCATTCTGTATTCCAAGGCCAAATTTCCTGTTACTCCAGGTGTTTCTTGACTTCCTACTTTAGCATTCCAGTCCCCTATCATGAAAAGGACATCTTTTTTGGGTGTTAGTTCTAAAAGGTCTTGTAGGTCTTCATAGAACTGTTCAACTTCAGCTTCTTCAGCGTTATTGGTTGGCGCATAGACTTGGATTACTGTGATATTGAATGGTTTGCCTTGGAGATGAACAGAGATCATTCTGTCGTTTTTGAGATTGCATCCAAGTACTCCATTTCGGACTCTTTTGTTGACCGTGATGGCTACTCCATTTCTTCTGAGGGATTCCTGCCCGCAGTAGTAGATATAATGGTCATCTGAGGTAAATTCACCCATTCCAGTCCATTTTAGTTCGCTCTTTCCTAGAATGTCGATGTTCACCCTTGCCATCTCTTGTTTGACCACTTCCAATTTGCCTTGATTCATGGACCTGACTTTCCAGGTTCCTGTGCAATATTGCTCTTTACAGCATCGGATCTTGCTTCTATCACCAGTCACATGCACAGCTGGGTGTTGTTTTTGCTTTGGCTCCATCCCTTCATTCTTTCTGGAGTTATTTCTCCACTGATCTCCAGTAGCATATTGGGCACCTACTGACCTGGGGAGTTCCTCGTTTGGTATCCTGTCATTTTGCCTTTTCATACTGTTCATGGGGTTCTCAGGCAGGAATACTGACGTGGCTTGCCATTCCCTTCTCCAGTGGGCCACGTTCTGTCCGCCCTCTCGCCATGGCCCGCCCGTCCTGGGTGGCCCCACGGGCGTGGCCTGGTGTCACTTAGACCTACAGAATCAATTGCTTCCCAGCGGTGCTAGTGGTAAAGAACCTGCCTGCCCATGCAGGAGACATAAGAGACGCGGCTTCGATCCCGGGTTGGGAGGGTCCCCTGGAGGAGGGCAGGGCAGCCCACCCCAGTGTTCTTGCCTGGAGGGCCCGTGGACAGAGGGGCCTGGCGGGCCACAGCCCCCGGAGCGGCAGAGAGTCGGGCGCGCCTGGAGCGAGTTAGCGCGCTTGCAGCTGCCCGCTGGACAGCATCCCTGCTGCCCTCTCCTGAGCCAGCCTCACCCACAGCCCTCTCTGTCCCAATAATGACTGCACCGAACGAGTTTCTTAGGCTAAGAAGCCAGGCTCCTCCCATCCTCTGAGGCCTCACATCCGTCTGCCAAGGAGTCCCCTTGTGTGTGCCTTCTCACCACCCGTGCTGCCACTGGCCTGGCGCGAGCCTGCGCCACCTGCCTCCCCCACTGTGACCGCTGCAGCCTCCTGCCTTCCTCCTGCCCCCCACCTTCCTGGGGTCTCTTCTCCACACAGCAGTCGGGGTGAAGGTTCATAAATGTTTACATCAATCTGCCACCGATGCCCATTCCCCTTGGAGTAAACGTCAGAGCTCTTGAGTGGCCAAAGGGCCCTACATTATCTGGAGAGCTGTTACCTCTCTGACTTAGCCTCTAGTCTCTTAGTCTGTGCTCAAAAAGTACCAAACACACCCCACTTTCGTATCTTTGCCCTGGCCGGATGTCTTCACCTCCTGTCAGTTTTTCTTCAAATGTAACCTTCTCAATGAAATTTTGTAGTTTAGTCACGGTGTCCGACTCTGCGGCCCGAGGACTGTAGCCTACCAGGCTCCTCTGTCCATGGAACCCTCCAGGCAAAAACACTGGAGTGGCTCTTGTTTCTTTCTCCAACCTTCTCAATGAAACTTTGCTCAAATAGTAATCCTCTCGATGAATCTCTAAGTAAAACCAATGCTGATAACTTTAATTAAAATTCCAAAATAATGCACTCTAGCATTCCGAATCCCCATTATGCTACTCTTGTTGTTCTTAAAGGCACTTATTACCTTCTAATATACTGTATAATTCACCCTGCTCAAGTTTAAGTGTCATACAAGGGTTCCTTGCAAGTTCAATTCACTGATGTGTCTTTGATGTGTATTACCATGTCTGGTAATTCGTAAGCACTCAACAAATTTTGGATGAATGAATACATACATACATATTTAATGTATGCAAATCACACTTTCACTTTTTAAAATTTTTAATTGAAGGATAATCCTTCACAGAATTTTATTGTTTTCTGTCAAACATCAACATGAATCAGCCATTGATGTACATATGTCCCCTCCCTCTTGACCTCCCTAAACTTTCACTTTTAAATTCACACTAAATTCCCACCTAACTCACCAAATATTTGTTAATTAAATTAATACATATTATGGGTCTTCTATATATCTAAAAGGCTACATTGCTGCTTGAGGGGAGATCTTTAAAGTATGTAAGCTACCCACCTGATTGTTCGAGAGGTGTGGTGAGGTTGCAGGAGGGGCCCCTCCATCCACGGGTTCTCCAGGCAAGGATACTGGAGGGGGCTGCCATGCCCTGCTGCAGGGGATCTTCCCCACTCAGGGATGGAGCCCAGGTCTCCTGCATTGCAGGTGGATCCTTTACCGTCTGAGACACTGTGAAAGCCCTCCACACCCCCAAGAAAAGACTGTAAATAAACATTATTTATAGTACTAAAACTTTAAACTACTTAATTGTTTAATAAGAAGTGACTGGTCAGATAAATTATGGAATAGCCAAACCAGCAAAGGTTGTAAAAATATGAGATATCATGCTTTTTAAAATATTTAAGGAAATATGAAATATGTAGTAAACGATGCTAAGAAAAGAAAGGGGCAAAATTATATAAATGGGACAAAGACTTAGAGACATTCTTTAAAGACTGGAGGGAAATGCATGACCCCAAAAGAAGGATCACTTCCGAATGGGGTTACTGGTGATGTTTATATTCTTCTTCTCAGCTTCTTCATGTGTTAATAAAGAGAAAGATATTTTTTTCATTTCAAATAGTGAAAGTGTATTTGCTTTTATAATCAAATAAATAGCTTCTTGAAGAAGGACACAATAAAGCATACTGTTTTCTTTCCGTTTTCCAGATACTTACACCCAGAAGGATTGCCCTCGGACTATACCATCAGTGTTCTATTCCGGATTCTTCCTGATACTCCAGAGGAGCCCTTTGCTCTTTGGGAGATTTTAAATAAAAATTCTGACCCACTGGTTGGAGTCATTTTAGATAGTAAGTATATTTATTTACAAAACATTTGCACACACACGTATGGCTTATGTACATGGTGTGCCATCTTGCCTGTTTAATGTGTATTGTAGAGTAACTCACTTGCTTTAAACCATTGGTCGATACTAATAATGGACTATGTTGCATTTGAGTCACTCGTCTAGTCAGGCTTTCAACAATTATTCCCTAGCCCCTACTGTGTGGCGACTCCAGGTTCTGGGATTTAGTAGTGAGCGAGGCGAAAAGAGACGCGTCCTGTGATGGGGAGACTGTAGGGAGGCCAGGGCTGGTGCCGGGAGAGTCAGTGGGAGGGCTGGGGTCAGAGGTCACTTCTATGAGGAAATGTGTAAACGTAGGTTGTTTCTTTCGGGCTCCTGGACCCAATTCCAGCATACGAGCTGGGGCCTGGGGAGTGTCACGGCGCTTCTCATGCAGCACCAGGCCGTTCTTGGGCGGCAGCAGGTATCTGAGAACTCAGCTTCAGTCGGGTGAGGTTTACCCGCAGGTGTCCTTGGACCCCCAGGCTGAGGATGGCTCCTGCAGGGCGGCCTTCCGCCCCCAGCCCCGCCGCCGGCTGCAGGCTCTGTCTGCCAGCGCAGGCTCTGTCTGTTACCGCACGCTCTGTCTGTGCCAGCAGCCACCCCCAGCCCAGGACGCCACTTGCCCGTCCAGATCATCTCCTGTGCTTGTGACCCACAGCCTCTAAGTCAGAGGGTCCCGCAGGTTCCTCCTCAGGTTTCAATAATTTGCTAGAGTGGCTCTCAGAACTCAGAGAAGCATTTTACCTACAGCACTGGGTTACCAAAGAAAGGGAAAAGAAAGTGAAAGCGAAGTTGCTCAGTCGTGTCCGACTCTTTGTGACCCGAGGTTCCTCTATCCGTGGAATTTTCCAGGCGGGAGTACTGGTGTGGGTTGCTGCTTCCTTCTCCATTTTACCTGCAGCGCCAGGTTACCAAAGGTTACCAGCGCGTTATAAAACGCTATAACTCAGGAACGATGGGAGAGACACTGGAGCAAGGCCTGGGCAGGGGTGGGGGGCTCCAGGTCCACCCTGCACCACCCCCCAGCAGCTCCGTGTGGTCACCAGCCCGGAGTCTCTCTGGACCCCATCCTTCTGGGTTTTGGGGGAGGCTTCATTACACAGGAGAGATTAGTTAAGTCACTGGCCATTGGCAACAGAACTCGGGCTCCAACACCTCGCCCGTCCGTAGAAGTTGAGTTGGGAGCCTGGGGTTTGGACTGAGAGTTCTAACCCTCTCAGCATAGGATTGCTTTTCCAGGCAACCAGCCCGCATCCTTAGGTGACCTGAGGGCTTTCCAAAAGCGGCCTTATTAACATAACAAAGGCACATGTATTGCTCTCACCACAGGAAATTCCAAGGGTTTCAGGAACTGTGAGCGGAACCCTAGACAAAGACCTAGCATATACGAGAAATATAGTTTGGTCGTCTGAATAGAAGACGTTTCTTTCTTCTAAGTCGCGTGTTGCAGCGCCTCTCTCGGATCAGAGAAACAGTGTCAGGTTGGCAAGCAGTATGTCTGGGGAAGAAATCTGGGATGGAAATGTACATTTGAAAATGGTATTGATGGGTGTGTAAAGTTTAAGTCCCAATACTGGGACGGAGCATCGTAAGAGGAGTCTAGAAAGGAGGGAGAATGGTTGAGAAGGAGGAGAAATTCCATTGTCAGGAGGTTGGAAAGTTGAGGAGGAAACAGTGAAGGAAACTTCTTAACCTTTGTTCTTGGAAGTCACAAGTGATCATCACTTAAGAGAATTCTCAAGTTTAGGGTTAATGTCCCTGAGTTTTCTACATATATTTTTAGTGTAAGATTCCAGTCAAGCTGGGCTCCAAAATTTGGTGGCTGTTATTAGGTACTGACTCAAACATTTGGATAAGGAAAGCATTTTAAACTTATTTCCAAGTAGTGTTTGTTAAAAGACCTATTTTACATGGAAAGCATTTTAAGCTTATTTCCAAGTAGCGTTTGTTAAAAGACCTATTTTACATGGAAATAAATCAACAGCTAAACATTGAAAGCATTTTGCTTTGATACTGAAACTAAGGCAAAGCTGTAGATTAAAAAGGTGTAAACTGCTAACTACATACAACCAGGACTTGAAAACAAAGAAGTCTCTTGAGATGATCAATACTTGCTCCTTTTGAAAACCAAATGAAAAATTAAATTGTAACCTGAGACTGAATTAGTGAGAAAAATATATATATTTTTTTGTAATAAAATGTTCCTTGTAACATGAAGTACTCAAGATTGAAGGTCTTTGATTATTTGTTTGTTCATAATGTTCATAATGAGAGACAGCCATAACGGATCATGGCTGTTTCACAAAGGTGTCGGCCGCGTGCCCTGGGAGAACTGGCCTCCTCAGTGGCTGGATGAGGCAGAGTCGGGTTTTTTTTCTTGACATTCTGTTACTGAATTAGGTCCTGTGAGCCCTGCTCGGGCCCTAGCCCATTCCAGACTCTCTGCCCCAGATGGGGGAGGGTTCCTTTTTCCGTTCAGGCTTAAGGAGGCAAACGGGAAGCCCGAGCTGCAGGTAGCACGGCACGAGCTTTGTTCAGTGGCCCGAGAATGAGGAGCAGGGACTACGTTCTCAGGTCAGCTTCTCACCCCCTGGGCAGAGAGATTCAGAGCAAAGACAAGAGGAGAGGCGTCTGCCTGGGTCCACAGGGAAGTGCTGTGCTTCCTCACTCAGTCGTGTCCGACTCTTCGCAACCCCATGGACTGTAGCCCACCAGGCTCCTCTGTCCATGGGATTCTCCAGGCAAGAGTACTGCAGTGAGCTGCCATGCCCTCCTCTGCTCCTGGGGAAGGGGCAGGGCTTTCTCCAAGGGAGTGGTCCTTAATGGCTGCCAGTGAGTAAGCGTGTCATTTACTATGCTAATACAGTAAAATATCCATTTTCTTGGAAAAGGAGGTGGCAGCCCATTCCACTATTCTTGCTGGAGAACCGCATAGACAGAGGAGCCTGGTAGGCTACAGTCCATGGGGTTGCAAAGAGTTGGACACTACTGGGCAACTTCACTTTCTTTTTTCAAAGTAAAATCAAAGTATGAGACTCACCATCTGTTGGAGGTCAGATTTATCCCTGTCTTGGCCCCAGCTGGTTCTTTTCTCCTTTCCTGTGGCTTCCTTTCTCATCTCTGGACCTTTCACACAAAGACTCGCACCCACTGCTGCTCGAGGTGGCAGTGGGCAGGATTTGAGCGAGGAAGCTCCTGCTGAAGGTGGGCGAGAGGGCTGATGAGTTCTGAGCAAAGAGCAGGGGCATCTCTGGTAACAGCTTGATTAGCTTCTTTCTTCCTTTTGGTCTGCCTCCACTTCCAACTTCAGACCGTCCTTTCCCCAAATGGTGATGGGAACACACACAGGCAGGGAGGCACAGAGGAAGAAGGCATGTCGGGCCCGCCTCATCGCCACCGCGGGGCTCACTCAGTTACTCTGGCCAATTGAAAGCCTAGGGCCTTCCAAGGCCGTTTCGTTACCCACTCACCACTTTAAAGCACAGCTTCAAAGCAATGGTTGTATTATTTTGAATTGACTTTTTAAAAAATTACCCATTTTAATACTTTCTAGAATATTTTTAATCCTTTATTTTGTTTGATTAGATGGTGGGAAAACCCTAACATATTTCAACTATGACTACAGTGGGGATTTTCAGACTGTTACTTTTGAAGGACCTGAAATTAGGAAAGTTTTCTATGGAAGCTTTCACAAGGTGAGTAACGCCTTGTATGTGTGTATACATATATTCTTTATTCTATTTACTGCAGGCTAAGCAACAGAGAAGTGCAAAAACAAAAAATAAAAACATAGCACTTTGGATCTCCTATAGTAAGAATTACCTGTGGGGCTTGTGAACTGCCCAGAGATTCTGATATGGTAGTTCTGGGATGGGATCCTAAAATGTATGTTTTCATCCAGTACCCCAGGAGGTTTGATAGTGTCAGGAGGAAGACATTTTCCACTGTTCTTCTTGGTTCTCCTGCCTGGTCTAAGAATCAAACTAATGGGAGAAACTCAAAAGTTTAGTAACATATATACATGGGGGAGACCCAGGAAAACTGAGTAACTCACCAAAATAGCCAAAACCGTACCCTAAGTACAGTCTTCAGCTAAAGACAAAAGAGGATTATGCAAGTCGTGGTTTGGGTTGGGACTTCAAAAGGAAGGAAGACAATTCACATGGAGATGGAAAAGCAAATGTTCAGTAAACAAATGAGTCAACGGGACACAGATTCCCCTCCATACACACACCTAGCCGTATTCTTTGCAGATATTGCTGGTAATAGCCCTGTTCTGGGAGCAGACCTTCTGTCTAAATTCTTTTAGGCAGTTAATACGAAGCTCAACGTTTCTTTCTGAGTCTTTTGGACCTTGGTTATTTTCAGCTTGAAATAATCTGCATTCTAAAGAGACGTTTTGGACCGGCAAATTTTGGTCTGCTATCATAGAAGTGGTCCAGGTTCATACTATGAGGAACCATGTAGCAGAGGGTAACGTATTACTAAGTGGGCAGTTGTAAATTCCCTACATTATGTGTTATGTAGAAAGGATTGCTGGTCTACCCAGCCACCAACAGAGTTAAACCATGCAGCTAAACCATGTTAAAATATGTGGACAGGTTGCGCTGAGACAGCCTCACTGCCGCTGTGTGGTAAGTTGCCCTGAGGAAGAATTTTGTAAGCCTGACGTTAGTGGTTCTTATTTTAACCTGGCACGTGTGATGGAGCCTGCTCCTTCATGCTTCACATCTGTGAAACATTTTGTCTTGGTGATCACTGCAGTAGACAGGCTTCCTTCCAAAATTTACTGTTTCCTTTGTAGTGAATAATCCTACTGATATCTGGGCTGTTAAAGAATGCAACACCAAGCTTGCGAGAGCAGAGCATTTACTTAGTGGCGTTGCAAAAACCTTGCCTCTAGCCACACCGCTCTTGTCCTGTCAGAGGAGGGAAGGGGTGTCACACAGCAGTCTTCATCTTGCCTTCTGTTTCCTGATAGAATGAGGTCAGATCTGTCGAATCTACACGAGTTTGCTGCCTTCTGGGGTTTTGAATACCATCACGGTATAAGAACAATTGCATATCAAAATTCTCTCATTTTTGCATAAGAAAAGTTGCATAAAAATATTTTTTCTTGTTACTAGGACTGTACAACCACAAGTGCCTTAAGGTATCTTAGAAAAACATGAGAGTCACATGATTTATTAGTTTATGCTTCCAAATAGTCCCGTTAGCATTTCTTTGGAATTATTGTCATGTATTTATCAACTTCCTCTAGAGATGATTTTTTCTTGGTTAGACAGTCACAGAGTAGTCATCAAAAAATATTACAGAGGAAATGAAAAGCACTGAGATTTCATTCGTGTTCACAAAAAAGCCCATAGAGATGGCAGCTGAATGTGATGTAGTCATGCAAGCGGTTTAAAGGAGAACCTTTCTTCCTAAGCAAAGTGGTTAAGTAGACAGAACTCCTTTTCTTCCCTTGCATGTTTTTTGGTGATGAGTCATGCAATTATGTAAATTTGTTTGTCATTTTCTCCTGCTTCTTACCTTTAAAACATTTTTACTTTTATCAGCTACATATTGTTGTCAGCAAGACTTTGGCCAAAGTGGTTATTGACTGCAAGCAAGTGGGTGAGAAGGCAATAAATGCGTCATCTAACATCACGTTGGACGGTGTCGAAGTCCTGGGGAGAATGGTTCGATCAAGAGGACCAAACGGAAACTCTGCACCAGTGAGTGGATGAGTGAATGAATCTGCGTTATGTTAGGGAGAGAACTGCTCCCAAAATATGATATGATCATGTATTTTCCAGGGGAAGAGCTTGGTAAAGGGATAGATGGAGGGAGTGATGGTGAATGATAGTTGATGAATGATAAGCAAATAGATAATGAATGAATGAATGAAATGAATTCATTTAAATGAATTAAAACATGAACATTCGAAGCTCTTGCAGTATGCTTCTGCTGTGTAATAGGGAGAATGCTCCAGAAATTGGACTAGTTTGTTTTCTAAATGAAAATTTTAATAGTAAAATATTTTTAAAATTCAAATAAAATACCATGGCATAAATGGTTGTTCAATGAGAATCAAAACTGTGGATGAACCTCATTTATATGAGCAGATCCAAATCTGTATAAAACATGTTATTATTATACATGGGAAATTGATATAAACCTCTCACGTGGGTTAGATTTGGGCATTTTATAACTAGGTTCTTGCTATTGCTAATGTCAAGTTAACCCTTTTTATCATTAATAATAAGAGATAATATTTTATCATTAATATTTAAGTAACATCATTTTAAGATTTTTTAATCATTTTTTAAAAATCATGGATTTTAAGACCAGGAGACTTCGAATTGGCAAAGAAATCACATTCTTTTCAGTTAATGCCTACAAAAAAGAGCAGTGAGCAAAAACTTTTAAGACCACACATTCACAGCTCATTAGCAGCATTCTCTAATTTGAGTCATTCTATAATTAGAACCAATTAACCTGGAGGGAATTTTATTCTTCTAAGCAGTTCCAGATATTCACATATACACTTCTGTCCTGTGTAACAGAATAATCAAGTTAATTAAGATTCACTCTTACTGTGCTTTCAGAGACCTGTAGAACTAGCCAGCTATATGGAATTTTAGAAAGACCTGATGATTCTCAAAGTCTTTTAAAGCTGAAATCATTTAGTATTAATACAAATGAAATCTTCTGGTATATCAAATAAATGAAAGTGATTTGCGATATGCTTCAGACCCCATGGACTGTAGCCCGCCAGGCTCCTCTGTCCATGGAATTCTCCAGGCAAGACTGCTGGAGTGGGTTGCCATTCCCTTCTCCAGGCATCTTCCTGACCCAGGGATCGAACCCAGGTCCCCTGCACTGCAGGCAGCTTTTTTACTGAGTAGAAACCAGGTCACGGTCTTCACCAGCAGTCACTCCCTTTGACTTTACATCACAGTGTCTAATAAAGTTGTATGATGAGTACTTTCTCAATAAACACTTGTTAGAAATTAAATAGAAAGCCATCTCTCTGCATTTTTCTTGAAATAGTTTCCATATATCATGTTCCGCCTGTGGTACTGGCAACAGGTCGAGTAGGTATCACGCCGCCTCCTAATTATAGCTCATACTTTGCAATTACAGTGTTAATATGACAGTTACAGATTAATTGTATTTCAAATTACACAATACATGACCAATTAAATATTATGGAATTTAGTTCAGAAAACAAAAACAGCCATAGGTTTAGGCTCTACCAGTAATAAATCTTTACTTTTGTCCATGAAAGAAGAGCAATTAAAACAGCAATTAAACCCTCTGTGGTTAACGCCCACCCAGTAGCAGACAAAAGGGAATTTATAGAATCAATCATTAAAGAGTTCTTTGTAGAGCTAGTAGGAAAAGTTGTGGCTTTTGCTAGAATCTAGAAGTCTACAGAGGATTACTAGGTTTTCAGTCTACCCACTTACTGAGGAATTTGATTATGCTGAAATGGATGATATTAGATTAGATCTCAAGAATATGATTAAAAACTTGTTTTTGGTTATTATCAATGCTTGCTTCAGTGTAAGACAAGAGAGAAGCGTCAGTCTTCAATTCTTAATTTAGAAATCACAGATTGCTAACATAATCTTGAAATACATGTGGACTCTAACACCCTGCAAAAGGGAATGTGCAATGTACAAGTTTTGGGTCGTTCCAGAAGGAGTAATTATCATCTAAGAGATTAGTAGTTTATAGATCGGTATTCCCCGGCAAATTCAGCAATGATTCAAAAAATGCCAGATGATGGAATGATCCTAAATGTTCAGTTTTTAAAAAATATAATCTTTCCATTATTTTAAAGTTTTTATTTCTTATTCATGTATAGACAGTTAACAATGTTGTGATGGTTTCAGGTGGACAGCGAAGGTCTCAGCCCTGCCTGTGCACACATCCCCCTCCCCTGAATCCCCCTCCCATCCCGGCTGCCACATAATGCTGAGCAGGGCTCCCTGTGCCTCCAGTGGGTCCTTGCTGGTTGTCCATGGTAAATACAGCAGTGTGCCACGTCCACCCAAGCCCCCTAGCTGTCCCTTCCACCGTCTGCCCCTCTGGCAACTGTAAATTCATTCTGTGAGGCTGTGAGGCTGTTTCTCAGGCTGTAGTCTTTTTAAACCCACGCTGAGTGGAGAAGAGATGAATGGATTTACGGATATAGTAGCTACGGTATTGATATTACTCATATTTGAAATGAAAACTCGTCGTCAGCAATGCAAGACTTCACTGGCAGCAAAAGTTCTCCAGTGAGACTGAAGTAATAAGCAGGCTGCACCTGGCCGTCAGAGCACGCGGGAGGAGACGCCGCAGCTGGGCCTCCCCTTTCCAGCCTTTGTCCTGAGAGGTCTCTTCTGCTTTTTCTGATACCTAATGAAATTACCTGCTGCCAGTCAGAGATGATTCAAGAAGAGTGTTGCGCTCCTGGCATTGAGCGTGCTTCTTGGCATCTTTTCCCACCTCTCAGCTCTAGCACCTGGATAGTTATACAGCCATTTGTTTAGTTCTCTGATGTGTAAATAAAAATAAGTTATGCTGTAGAATTTTTAGGAATTTTATTTTCTGAGTTAAAGTTTTTATGTAGGAATCAATAGAAGACAAGTGAATGATCCTATAGAAACAAGTGTTTTCCAATTGTAAGGAAATGGTTTTCACGCGACTGTATCTTTTAATCCTTAAAATGAAGATAGTGACTAATACGTATTGCCTAATATGGATGAGGTCCCTAGAGGAGGGGATGGCAACCCACTCCAGTTTTCTTGCCTGGAGGATTCCATGGACAGAGGAGGCTGGCAGGCAGGCTGCAGTCCACCGGGCCACAGAGAGTCGGACACAACTGGCGGGTCACACACCCAGGGACTAGGCGGTGTGAGCGTTTCTAAGATGTTCCCGTTCAATCCTCCAGTAACCCTAGGAAAATATATCATCCCCATTTTATAGATGCAGAAACTGAGACCTGAATAAGTTAGGGAGAGAGATCCCCTATCAAGCCCAAGGAGAGTGGATGTGAGATTGTATGTGGGTTGCGTATGGTTACTGCCCTGCACTCTGAGCTCTCTTCCATTAGGCCAGACTGATTATGATAGCACTTAAGGCAGAGGAAGGAACCTGGTCTGTGACAGTGACCTATGCCCTGTCCATTCACTGGCAAGTTCAAAAACTCACCATTATTTGAATTACAGCCTTGAAATAAATGGGATTAAAATGCACCCCCCTCCCCAGCATCTCTGCACCTTAACATTACTACCAACAGTTGCAACTGATGTCCACTTTCATCTCCTGATTGAATAGTGCCATTATGGTTTTCCTTAAATTCAGTAAATTGATTGAGAGCAAGTGGAAACACCCTGTTAAGTAGCTGACAAGTGGTAAGTGCTTAATAAATCATAGTTTGAAGGTGGAGTCAGTAAAAGTTACACACCAAATTGAAAGCAGAAGGCGGCAGGGGTCCTCAGGACTCTTTCTTCTGTGTTCTCAGGGAATGTAAAGCTCTCTAAATATTTGCATAAGATCAGGTACAGCTTGACTTCAAATTATAAGCTTAAAAATGATATGCTGGAAAAAAAAAATCAGAAGATGAAATGTGGTTCTGAGTGGAAAGTCCCTTTTAATTTCCATTCACAGATCACAGTGCCTCAACTGCCAAAAAATATTTTAGTCTTATTTTCATGCTAACATTTGACCCCAAATGACTTGCCTTTTGTGCTATGCCCAGACAAAAATGTGCAATAATGAAAAATGAGCATTTGTAATTGTCTAAGTATTCCCTTGAAAGCTATTATAACAAGTGAAAGTGGGAGAGTCTTTTTCTTTTGCAGATTTTTTTTTCATAATGCTGTTAGTTACAAAGGAAAAAAGTTGCTAAAGTCAAAAGGGGCTGCCTCTTAGACTCCTAAAGTATGGTTTATTTTGATCCATGCTGTCTTGGATTTATAGGTGCTCAAATCTGAGATCTTTGACATATTATCTCTGTAATGTTTCCTCCATAATTTGTGTAAGTGTGTGTTTAATTACTTCTTCTGGAATAAAGGCCAGATTTTAAAAAATCAGTCCCCAGAAATGTGACTTGGAAAAGAAGTCTCTAAATAAAAGCCGAGGAATCTAAACTATTACGAATGCAAGACAATTATGAATAAATTTGTTGTCCTCACACAAAAAAGGCTTCTGACTTCATCTGACTTGAAAAAGGAAAGACAGCCCACAAGCATTCTTCAAAAGATAGTGTTGGCCTCATTCGGTGCTTAGTAGGCATTCAACCTCTAGAATAAGTAAAATGAACTCATAAGAATCCCAATAACTCAAGAGGGCAAAAGAAGTTTAGCCAAAGGTTTGTATGGAGACATTGTACTGTGATAGGTGATCGGGTGGGGACTGTTTATTTGAAAAACTTCAAGAGAGCCTGCTATTCCCCAGGACTAGTGAAAGGCCTTGGCTTTAAATAAATCTTTTCATTCACTAAAATGTTTTCACACTGAGGGCTCTGTTCAGAGATGGAACATTTCTTAATGGATGAATGACTTACAGAATTAACTGAATCTAATGCTGTCATAATGGGACTCATTCAATGAAAGTCATTATAAAGTCGAACGGCGTTGTAACGTCAGGCTGGGGCATCTGCATTTTAAACATTAGACTAAAGATCTGCTCAGAAAATAAACTGCAAGAAAATGAGGTGTGCTGTTCAGCTCCCAACAGGAATTCAGATTTCAACATGTGTTTAAATTACTTAGGCCTTTTCACGCCAAGTCCTAATTTGCAGAATGGGGTAGGCATTACTATTATCAGACCTCGTAGTGCTGACGGGAAGATTGAACGATACGGGTGATGTCCCCGGGATGGTGCCTGGCTCACAGCCGGGTTTTCAACAAATGTTTGCTGGTATTGTTGTTATTTGCTAAGATTTTTCTCAACCAAAATATTAAACAGATACAATGACTGTGGACACAAACTGTTGTTATATTTCTGCTCTCAACATCACATCACTTTCATCCTTTTGATTTAACTCTTTTGGCCTCTCTGTTATGTACCACAGCTTATGGTCATCTATAAAAGGGCTTCTCTATATGTCGCTTTAAAATAATGTTTATTTTATATCACTGTATTTCAGAACCTCATTCCGGAGTTCATCAGGCACTCTATCTATCAGATCTAGGCCCTTAAATCTATTTCTCACTTTTACTGTATAATCATAAGGGATTTGATTTAGGTCATACCTGAATGGTCTAGGGGTTTTCCCTAATTCTTCTGTTTGAGTCTGAATTTGGTAATAAAGAGTTCATGATCTGAGCCACAGTCAGCTCCTGGTCTTGTTTTTGTTGACTGTATAGAGCTTCTCCATCTTTGGCTGCAAAGAATATATTCAGTCTGATTTTGGTGTTGACCATCTGGTGATGTCCATGTGTAGAGTCTTCTCTTGTGCTGTTGGAAGAGGGTGTTTGCTATGACCAGTGCATTTTCTTGGCAAAACTCTATTAGTCTTTGCTCTGCTTCATTCTGTACTCTAAGGCCAAATTTGCCTGTTACTCCAGGTATTTCTTGACTTCCTACTTTAGCATTCCAGTCCCCTATCATGAAAAGGACATCTTTTTTTGGGTGTTAGTTCTAAAAGGTCTTGTAGGTCTTCATAGAACTGTTCAACTTCAGCTTCTTCAGTGTTACTGGTTGGGGCATAGACTTGGATAACTGTGATATTGAACGGTATGCCTTGGAGACGAACAGAGATCATTCTGTCATTTTTGAGATTACATCCAAGTACTGCATTTCGGACTCTCTTGTTGACCATGATGGCTACTCCATTTCTTCTGAGGGATTCCTGCCCGCAGCAGTAAATATAATGGTCATCTGAGTTAAATTCACCCATTCCAGTCCATTTTAGTTCGCTGATTCCTAGAATGTCAACGTTCACTCTTGCCATCTCTTGTTTAACCACTTCCAGTTTGCCTTGATTCATGGACCTGACATTCCAGGTTCCTATGCAATATTGCTCTTTACAGCATCGGATCTTGCTTCTATCACCAGTCACATGCACAACTGGGTGTTGTTTTTTGCTTTGGCTCTGTCTCTTCATTCTTTCTGGAGTTATTTCTCCACTGACCTCCAGTAGCATATTGGGCACCTACTGACCTGGGGAGTTCCTCGTTTGGTATCCTGTCATTTTGCCTTTTCATACTGTTCATGGGGTTCTCAAGGCAAGAATACTGAAGTGGCTTGCCATTCCCTTCTCCAGTGGACCACATTCTGTCAGACCTCTCCACCATGACCCGCCCTTCTTGGGTTCCCCTGCAGGCATGGCTTAGTTTCAT